>CAJUYG010000439.1:46518-100272 GCA_910591675.1 Galerucella calmariensis
GGATCTACAGTGATAGTCAAGCCGCCCTTAAAGCACTTCAGAGCTGTAGGGTGACATCTCGGCTAGTATAAGAATGCGGCGAAGAACTGGCGAAGACTGGCGACTCGGAAAAGTGTAACACTGGAGTGGTTCCCAGGTCATAAAGGAATCGCAGGCAATGAAAAAGCTGACGAACTCGCAAGAGTAGGATCGTCAACTCTGATGAACGGACCCGAACCTGCTGTGGGCATCCCCAGATGCTTAACGAGATCATGGTTAAAAGGGTGGTTGAAAGAACAACACAATAAACACTGGAAGAATACGACCAGGCAAATACATGGGAAGAAATTCATAAAAGAACCATCAGAAAAAGTAGCGAAAGAACTGCTCTCAATGAGCAGGAACAAACTACGCACCATTACGGGGCTACTTACGGGACACTTTCCCACAAAGGAGCACCTAAACAAAATAGTGCTGTACAACGGAGACCTTACATGCAGAAGATGCAAAAAGGATACCTAAATAGCTCTGCATATACTATGCAACTGTGAGTAGCTGGACCACAGAAGGTAGAAACTGTATGGTAGACCCCAAATGACTCCAGAAGACTTCTAAAACCAACCAGCAAAGAACCTGTATGAGCTAATACAGGGAACGGAATGGCTGAATAAGTTGTAGTCAGAACACTAGGAGTATCCACAATAAGCCCAGGAGGCTGAGGTGGTACCGGCGAAGGGACGGCTCCTCAGAAAAGAAAAAAAACATTTTACGAAACCCTCGTAAAAAAAATTTCCGAGATAATTTAGGTGTTCCATACTTAACAGAACCACAAAAATAGAACAAATTCCAGTTTTCTTCAAATATAGAGTACGAATCAAAAAAAAATATTTGGTTAATATTTGCCTAGTCTACAGGATATCAATAAATGCGGTGATTTGAAATTATCCTTTCCAGTTTATGAACACATTGTTTCAATAAATGGTACAAAACAATCTATAACAGCACTTATGTATCTATTTTAAAACGTGCTGTACTTCTTTGTTTCCATGTGTACAGTTTGTAATTAACTTGCAACAAATAAAAGCAAATATATCAACAATTATTGTAGGTTTCTTATAACGAATTAATATCAGATTGTTTAATACTTGTTAGCTACTGTAAAACAGCAACATACTTACCATGGGCGTACTATTTTGAGCCAGGTATTATTAGTAGGTATATAAAAGTAATAGGTATAAATGTAACTGAAAATTTGAACATCCAGTCATTAAATTTCATGTACGGAATTACATCTTTACAATTTGATTATTGAAGAGTGTGGTAATATTTTTATATCTTTCTATCTTCTATAATAATGACAATAGTAAAATAGACATATCACAGAAAACTTGTCTGCAAATAACCCAAGATTTGGTACTTCAATGCCATAAGCAGCATCGTTGCGGAAATAAATTCGACAACAACTGGCTTTTTCAGTTCGTTGCTCACTGACTTTTATTGAGAATGACATTCTATTAAAGTATATAGCCCTAAAAATCATTATCGATAATAAAAAGCGCAGGTTCTGAATACAAGAACTTTGAGGAGTACACTGGACACTCTCAACGTCGGCCACTTTATTAGCGAATACTGGAGCTGATGTCTTAACTCTCAAGCGACATGTCGGGTCGCATTCTGCAACCATTGCGGAAAGTTATGTAGCGGAGAGCGTCAACAATAAAAAGGAAATTGCAAATAAAATTTAATACATTATAACGAAGCCAGAAGTCTCCTGCAGTTTTACCAGAGTAACAGAAAACTTGGTTAGAAATGGAGATAAATTATGGTGTGACAACATTTCATACAAACTGAGAAAAAACAAGAAAACATTTATCCAAATTTCGTAAATATTGTTTATAATTTTACTATTAATATTCATATGAATAAATAAGATACACATTTTATATGGCATACATTATTAGGACCCGAGGGTGTAAGTTGGCGTCGTCAAGGGCAATCCATACATTTTTGGTAATTGTTAATTACGCCATTCAAAACAATGTCACAAAGCGCTGTTTAAATATATAGGGAGGAGAAAAATAATTTTTAGTCCTTAGAAAATTAGATTTATTCTCCACTCGTAGTTTTATTAACAAAAACATTAATTTATATTATATCATTTTTACCTATTTATCTTTTGCAGCATAGTAAAAGCAAAAAAATGAATATTAAATCTTGTTCCAGTAGATACGCTTGTGATTATCACTTCAAGTGCCGTTACTGACGATAGGTATAATCCGCGAGATATAAAGGCCCAAAGGCTACTAGATCAGAAGTTGTATATACGTAGAACTTATTGGATGATTAGAAAGTAGGTACTAGGTACTACTACAATAAAAGCTACTACACCATGAAAAATAGCTAGTGATGTTTTGGTACGGAGAAAGTCGCAAAAAAGACACAAATACTTTAATTCACAAATAAAAATCTTTGATCACCTGCTTTAGTTTAATCGCTATATAGTAGTTTGTGCAACTAGTGTGGATATGATGGCCATATCGCACGAGGACAAAGTTTGAGCACGACGCCGTAGGCGGAGTGCTCAATCGTTCGATTGCGATATGGACAATCCACACGAGTCGAACAGTATATTTTCTCTACGACCCATTCAAGAAAAAGTATAACTATAACTTGTAATTGAAAATTTTCAACAATTTTATTCATAATCGTACCAATTCAATTTTATGTGATAAACGTACAGTTCTTAAATGTACAATTTGACGAGTGTCTAGCAGCAGAACACATTCGGATCCCATGATAATTGTCGATAATTTCGACAATGTCGATAATTGTCCGATTTGTTGAAATAAAATGAATACTCTTGTGCTGCTGTTTTGATTTATGGTTAGAAATACGAGAAGCTTTTATATAGTTAATTTTGGTACTTGATTTGTTAAATATTCCAAAATGTGAATAATTGTAATAATTTTATGTAGTGGTAATAATATTATTAACATATTATTTAGTAATAACATAACAATATTGAAGTAAATATGTAAATATCAGAAAATAAGAAATAGAAAACAAAAAAAACAAGAAAACCCAGGCCCAAACCCGGTTGATCAAAGTGTAACTATGTATTAAAAAAATCAGAAAATAAGTAATAGAAAACTAAAAAAAAAACGAGAACACCCGGTTGATCAAAGTGTAACTATGTATAAAAATGTCAGAAAATAAGAAATAAAAAACTAAAAAAAATACTCCACGGGGAATCGAACCCGGGTCTACTCGACTACTGAGATCTATACTGGTCTAACGTCAAAAGTATTACATACTTTTATAAGAACTGACGTCCATCGGTAGTCCCTTGAATATCCGCACTTTATTCTGTTTTTAATATTTGTTATTAATTTATACGGATTATTTTATTTAAGTTTATTTTTATAAACAAATATTCTTGATCCAGTGCTTCTGAGACTTTTTTTGACAAATTATTTTGACGTTTCATTGAATTGGAAAAAAGATGAGTGACGAGTACTAAACGCGAATGCTGATTGGTGGATTTCATATACGTTCTAGGATGTATATGAAATCATATACGTTCAGTTAACAGATATGGCCTACATTTCCATTCTCTAAACTGTGCAGGAAATGGATAATATACATGTGGGTGTAGAAAATAGTATATTGTGCAACAAGTGGGGAAAGTTCAACTTTTCTCACGAGTGTGGAAGTTTGTGGCAGGACCCCGAAAGGCGAGGGACGCAAACACACGAGTGAGAAAAGTACTTTCCCCACATGTTGCACACTATACTTTTTCTACAACTGCACAAATTTAAAGAATGCAAGTAAAGTAACTATGGCTAGTAAAACAAAAATAACACTAAACGTATCCCATCTCTAAGCTGTTAAATAATTTCATTCAAAATTATAGTTGATGGTGAAATTTGTACAATTTTGTATGGTCAAACCCGGAACGTCATTTCTTTTCATTAAATTCTCTTATTAGAAACTACCTTTTCGAATTTAAAAACTTCCAATATAATCTGACAGTTTTGTGACAACTAAGTAGGTATTTGAAGGTGACAGTAGCATACTAAGTTTTTGTCGATTTTATTTGATTCTCCATATAGATGTATGTGGCGTGCAAAGTGTCGCGAGAAAAAATCTTTCCCACGGCTTAGGCAAAGTGGCACATTGTAGTTTCGTAAATTGTGGGAAAATAACTATTTTCCATAGCAGTCGTAGAAAAAAAATATTTCACTATAGATAGACTAGATCACAGTGATTTGCCCCCGAGTGTCCCGAATTATATTTTTCGATATAAAGTATAAGTATATTATATACCAAGGTGGTGAAGACTATTATTAATTTTTTCCACTACTAGTCAAATTTAAGACAAAAATTAAAAATAATTCACAAACGCACCACGAAAGAAGCGTTTACTCCGTCGTCTGACTGACAAGTACCTACACTCAGTTTTCGATATATTATGAATGTACTCGTTATGTCATCAGTCATTTTTGGTTGAGCGCGAATTTTAAACTAATGGCATTTTTATTCAAATAATTTTATCTTGATAGGTAATTTCAAGCAGCAAATATGTTAAGGACAATCTCTTGGGGTGTGTTTATAAACTTACTCCGAGTTACATCTAGAGTTACGCGAGAGTTAAGTCACGTGGTTTATATGAATGGCTGATCCATCATCTAGAGTAAGTGAATAAACGATACTGAGTTAATCTTTAACTTTGGGAGTAAGTATGTGAACGCACCCCTGGGTAAACAAAACTATGTTGCACTAGTTTTTGTTGAACTACTATCCCTGAATTTTCAAAATATTTAACTTTGTTCATTATTGACCTAGGTTAATAATAGAAAATTATTAACCACTAATAGAGAAATTCAACTTCTCAGTTGGCTAGAAGAAGCAATAATTGTCAGCTTCACGGGTTTAACATTCGCAAAACGTCACTTTAAACGTCACATTAAGTGTATCTTCTGTAATTTATATTTAATATTCCGTGATAATTTTGCAGTTCTGTCATTTAATTTTTCAATGACACGTCAGTCATTGTCTGTCATCTTGTGAATATAATTAAAATAATATAATATAATTTTTTTGTGACGCGTTATAATAGTATTATACTATTTCCTTTACAGAAAGGCCAAAGAGTCGATTAAATAAAAATAAATATTTATAAAAATGGCATCGACCAACCTAAAATTAAAATCATGTTAAAAATTACAAGTTATTGGTGATTCAATTTAAGATCGTAGCGCCGGAGCGTTGATAGCTGAACTACTTATTTGTACATTGTGTTTAACCCCAATTACATCTTTTACATAACATGTCCATTGTCAGATTGTAATTTAGACGTTGCCATTGGCTTTTTTTCGTTTTTTTTTTATTATATTTGTTGTCATAAATATTATTAATTGTATTAATTATTCAAATTTATGTGAAGGTTATAAAATAATGTACAAAGAAATAGTTCCTTTCCTGCCACCAGATGGAGTATCGCTCATATTGAATTACCAATTGTGAGGTGGGGTTTGTTAATTGCTGTGAAGCGCCATGTGCTACAGGATGCGCACGAACGTTGTTCCAGCTCCTTCCATGTGTTTTAAAACCTCTCTTATTATTTCTCTATGAGCTCATCAAATAACTAGTCAAAGACGTTTCCAAGGACACTTTCACGAAATAATAATAGAATAACTATTTTGCTAATTTTTTTGACATATCGTACTTTTAAAATATTTTTTCTACTCCTGTTTTATAATATACTTATTAAAAGACTAACATCTGCATCATAATGATATTCATTATGATACAAATTTTCATTATGATACAGATTTTTAAGCCAATCGGAATGCGACATTCGCACAATATTTAATATAGCCATGGATACCTTGACTTGACTTGACATTTCTGAAATTAATTATATTAGGTCTGTTCCCTGCAATAAAAGTGTAGCACTGAGCTATACGATTTTATTTATTTTAATTATGTTTTAATGCTTCTTGCAGTATACAAATGCAATATACATAGATAGTCCCAAATTTAGCAATTTTACACGCATTTTTTCACAGATAGACCTGAATTTTTCAAAATTATATAGCTAGACACTTAATTTGACAGCTGTCAAATAATTTTGATTTTCAAAAGTAACTATATTTAAAATCAATTAAACTAAATAATTAAATTGTGTTAAAATAATGAGTGATAACGAAGAATTTTCTCTGACGTATAAATAATTTATACATGCACAAAGAAGTTTAAAGAATTAATATTATTATGTTCAAAAGTTTTAAATTTATTTGTTGTACAATTTGTAAAATTTTTTTGTTGAAGCTCTTTCATTGTTCTTTTTTTTTAATAAATGATAATTATTAATTAAATAATTCTTATTAATCGGAGTAGAAAATATATTGTGAGCAACTTTCATGTAATGGCCATTAATACACTCGCATATTATATACGAAACTCGCCTGCGGCTCGTTTCGTATCCTACAACATGCTCGTGTCTTAATGGCTATCATTACATGATCGTTGCATAAAAAACTATTATCTACGACCACCTTTAAAATTAGTTATTTACGAACCAAAAAAATGTGTGAAATCATACATTATACATACGTTGAAGAGCGTGCGATAATGAACAACGCTTTTTATATGGGACTTTCATTATAACACCCAAAAGCGTGCGTAAATGACCAATGCTTTTTAAATGGGTTTTCATTTTAACACTCTTTTTTTTGCTACGTAATGATCGAGTTGCCTTGAATTAAGTCGTTTGTTGTATAAACTTTTCTGTTATATTGAAAATTTTAATTACACTTATTTCAAACGGAAGAACCTCGAGAAGATTGCATTTCTTCGGATTGCACACCACCTGAAATTAGAATTCGTTGTGTATAAATATATTTGTTTAGAGAAAATTTATTTTTTTGTTTTTTAACCCTTTCAGAGCACATTTTTTTATTTTTCCTTCATGTGGTCGTAGATAAAGTTTTGTATGATATCGTCGACCTAGTAGCCAGTACATTTGTCGGAACTTAATGTCAAGCTGTTGTCTTTTCATTTCTATGTGTTTTTTCCATGTCAGACGTTGGTCCAGATGGATGCCAAGATATTTTGTCTCTGTTGCTGTAGGTATGCATACGTTATCCATCCTTACAGGTGGGCATGTGTTGTGATGCGTGGTAAATGTTACTTGGACTGATTTTGTTTTGTTTATTTTAGTTCGTGTATACCATTTATTAAGTAAGTTGAGGTGGTTTTGCATATTTTGAGATGCTGTTGTAGGGTCTTCGTCTACTGAAAGTATCGAAAGTCTCCACCAGCTACAAATCTGGTGCCTATAGTGTTTGAAGGAATTGTTTGTATTCGTCAGTCGATATTAAATGACGTGGTGGGCTATATATTGCTGTTATGTTGAAATGCCATTTCGTTGTGTTAACTTGAACACTTGCTGCTTGGATTAACTATTTATGTAGTGCGAAAATGTTTACGACGTGAACCGAACCGTAAATTGTGTCGCTTGATTTGTAATATTTATTCATATCAATTATTTAACTTCTGTGATTATGATTAAATTGATTGTAGTGACTGAAATTGGTTGAGATCACAACTTGAACATCTGTTCTATTTTCTTTGTCCTTGCATATCTCTCAATTATTGAGGGTTTTGTGTTGAAAACATTGCCGAAATACATTAAAGCGTGAATGAACCGTCTTAGGTTTATGCTATAATGTAACAAGAAAAGCAGACTATTGTCAATATTTATTCCTTTGTATTGTTAAACTGGGGACCTACCGCATTATAAAAAAAAAGAGTATGACGCCGAAATCTTTCATGGCAATAAAGTAATAAATATTAGTCATAAACTTTATTGTTCAGTAGATAAATATTCAGTAGTTTTTGACAACCCAATTGTTAAGAAAACAGGGTACAAATAGCATAGGCCAATACATAAAACTAGTTCGTTATTTAAAAAATATACTGTTTATGGGTACCATAAAACTGCCGATATTTTACAAAGGAAGATATGCAGAAATTTATAATTGAAGGCTCCACGTATCTTTACAATCTCTATTTTGCTAGTCGGCTGTCGTAAATAAAAGGTTTTTATTCTCCATAAATAAAATTATTTCGTCCGCACTTTCCCTAATAAGTCATACACACGTGGCTTTTATGAAAAGTCTATTATAAGATTCGGCTTCCAAATCAGTAGAACTATAGATTTGTTTTTCCTATTACTGCACTTCCACGTAAAACTATATTATGTTCCAAGGCAGTAAAAGTATTATTATTATCAATTATTTTCTATCGTAAAATGATTTCCCAATATGCTGTTTTCACTATAATATTCATATCTGATTGAAAATAATTTTTTTCTTTCGTAAAAAAATGTAATTAAAACCCCCCAATTAATTTGAAGTGAAAACACAATTAAATAAGCCCTTTAAAAAAGTTGTTTTCCTACCAAAAATTTCAACGTGGCTGGAGAAGTTTTCACTCGAATAAATCGCCATTTAAACAATGCCCAGTTTACACAATTTGAACTTTTTACCTTTGTGCTGCATAATCCTTACTAACATTTTCGATAGATGAGAATTTTACTTATTCTATTTTCCACTAATGTTAAGATTAGATTAATATGTAGCTTATGTGCTTCTAAGACGTTTGCAGATCTGTTGTGTGTACCCTCCTATTGTTCTAGAGTTTCTTGTCTAGACCCGCACTTATTACTAGACTTCGAAAGCCAAACCTCAGGTCCTCTATATATTGGGAGAGTTGTGGTTCTTAACTCCCCTATTCATGCCATCGCAGTAGCATAGTATGTGAGCAAAACCTGGATATGGTTGTGTCTGCCACACCGAGAAAAAGATTTATTTGTCACAATCAAAATCTTATTATGTAAAATAAATATGATTTTCCATATGGCCTAACTAATATTTAATTTGTCGTTAAGAAAGGATTTGTTTCAAGTTCGGAAAGTAATATTGTTGATGGATAAAAACATATTCATTGTCATCAATAAAATGAGTTATCTATCGAAAATTACATTTATTCTTGTAAAAATGTATCATATTTGTCTCAAACAACATTTATTGAGGTATAATGACAAAATAAAGTAGTTTTCCAATAACAATTACTTATTTTTGCAAGCTAACTATATTGTTTTATTATAAAAAAATTACTTTATGGCAGAATGACATTTCTTTATCATAAAAAAATGTATTGTATCGGTAAAATATATTTCTTTACCATAAAAAAGTATATTGTCTGGGTTAACGATGTTTTTTGTTCGTGAAAAATGTATCTTACCAGCAAATTATATTTTTTTGTTGTAAACAAATGTTCCTTCTTCAAGATAACTAGTAATTTTTACTAAAATTCAACATATTCATCATAACCGAACCATAATTGTCATGAACATTATATTGCCTTATAGTGAAAAAATATATCTCCCTAAAAAGCCTAATTATTTATGGTATTGTTTTTTGTTTATGGAATTTACCTACATGCACTATTCAATACACTGAGCTTTTGAAATGTTTCTTAATATTTAAAGATATATTAAAAGTTCACGGTGTATTAAGCAGTATGGGATACTTCCACACGGTTCTCTAAATAATTAGGTTACTCAGGAAAATATATTTTTCACAAATATTGGTCTAAGCCGTTTCCAGACTATGTCGAACAACAAAGTTGACTTTCGTTTTGTATGTGTGGACTAGTCGATCGAATTGTTCGATGGTTAGTCTGGACACGGATTAAAATTACAGTATTTTTATGACAAACATGTTTAAATCAAATTATGGATTAATGGTCTCTATTTGTGCATGAAACTGTTCAGTAGGAAAGCAGGATAGGAATAAAAAACTTGCTGTTGAATATTTTGATCTATTAAAAAGGAGACTATAAACATTTTCAAAATAGATACCATACATACATTTATAAAATGGAAACCATATACATTGTTAAAATTAAACATACCTACATGATCTAAAACATAACCAACAATGGTATCCACAAGATTTTTGTCCAGAGCACTTTAACCACAAACTTTACAAAAACAAAATAATTAGTAAATTGCAAAAACTGATCTAATTTCACATGCAGACTGACGCCAAACGTATACAGGTGGTGACCGTTACTGAATAATAGGGAAGGGTGGGGTGAGAATTCTTTGTTTCAATTGCCACATAGTTTGTAGGCTAATGTGATTTCTTACGGGTGAAGAAATATGTGATTTGTAGCAAATAAGTTTTTTTTCTCGTAACAATAAATGTACAATTAGGTATACTGAAATACTTATTTTTTCGGTATAAAGTAGATCTTATTTGAGGCTAATAATCTATAGGCTTATTTAATAAATGTAAATTTCTGTCAAAACTTCCAAATGATTTACTATGAATATTTAATTTGTTGTTTTAAAGTGATGAAATATTATTGAAGATGTTAGGATTTCTTCTGGGTAATGAAAACAATTTTTTCCCAAATAGCATTGTTATATTTCATAACAAAATATTATATTGTGCTTCGTAGACTCTTATAGTTTCTGAAGAACAAATTGTATGAAGGTGTGCATAAAGGAGAACAAATTTTTTTACAAAAAAAGAAATTACACTCGAACAAATCATTTTTTCATATCAAAATATCAAACAAATCAGTTTATTTGTCTTTAAATAACTCTTCTCTCGGTGCAATACGATGTGTTTGTTAAGTCTTAAATGCCCCTGTCAGGAGCCCAATCAGGATCCTGATTGTTCAACTATTCTGGTTCAGTAGGTAGTCCGTTAATTTTGACACCTTAACGCCTTGTATCACCATTCTTGAGACTGTTTCTTGATCCAACTACTCCTATTTGTTTTTTGCAGCTCTTTCGCTATGCCACAGAAAGGTTCTGTGTCAATGAAAGCACATCGTGCCCTTCTCAGCCTAGCGAGTCTGCCTCTTCATTGCTCTTGTGATCTATAGAGTAGTCAGTAATGTCGAATAGTAATCTCCGGTTATTGTTCTACCCTTATCCAAAAAATCAATCATGATTACTCCATGCACCGAGAGAAGAGTTATTTATAGACAAATAAACTGATTTGTTTGACCCCCCTTTGTTTGAAACTAACATTGCTTATTTATTATTAAGAAGCCATATTAACGTGAAAATATTGAGAAATTTTGATATAAAAAAATGATTTATTCGAGTGTAATTTCTTCAATGTGAAAAAATTTGTTCTCCTTTATGCACACCTTCATACAATTGTTCTTCAGAAACTATAAAAGTCTACGAAGCACAATTTAATATATTTTGTTATATATTATAACAATGCTATTTGGGTAAAAATTGTTTTCATTACCCAGAAAAAAACCTAACATCTTCAATAATATTCCATCACTTTAAAACAACAAATTAAATATTCATAGTAAACCATTTGGAAGTTTTGACAGAAATTTACATTTTTTAAATAAGCCTATAGATTATTAGCCCCAAATAAGATCTACTTTATACCGAAAAAATAAGTATTTCAGTATACCTAATTGTACATTTATTGTTACGAGAAAAAAAACTTATTTGCTACAAATCACATATTTCTTCACCCGTAAGAAATCACATTAGCCTACAAATTATGTGGCAATTGAAACAAACAATTCTCACCCCAAGCTTCCCTATTATTCAGTAACGGTCACCACCTATATACCTTTGGCGCCAGTCTGCATGTGAAATTAGATCAGTTTTTGCAATTTTACTAATTATTTTGTTTTTGTGAAGTATGTGGGTAAAGTGCTCTGGACAAAAATAAGTTCAATAATAGAATGAATGAATTGTTAAACTTATGGCGATTACAAGAATTGTGAGATATCTTTGAAGGTGAGGAAATAAATGACAATTATATTCAAGTAAGTAGAAGTAAAAGTTAGTAAGTTAAACCTGTCAGATCTACTCCAAGAACTCCAAAAAACTACTATGGGGAAAGTATTAATGAACACACTTAAGGATAGACAAGGCTATCTATCTGGAATATCGTCACATGTTTGCCCAAGCACAGTGAGACTCTTGTCTTTGGCGGTATGTATATTCTCGCTCCTACATCTTTCTCGGTTTTTAATAACACTTATTTCACCCTAGTTCATTTCTCAAATGTTGTCGATTGTTAGGGGATAATCGTATTGACAAGTTGGTATTAAATATCTCCGAGCTATATCTCCATTCTCAATATTATTTTTTGTTTGTTACTAACTTGTGGTGTTATTTGCCATCAACTCTAACATCCACTTGTT
This sequence comes from Galerucella calmariensis, assembly GCA_910591675.1. NCBI lineage: Eukaryota > Metazoa > Arthropoda > Insecta > Coleoptera > Chrysomelidae > Galerucella > Galerucella calmariensis. The sequence continues at coordinate 58,765 of CAJUYG010000439.1, forward strand.
TCACTCAAAATAACAATTATTAATAAAATAAAACTAAAAAATGTTTCCCATTGACTAAAATGTTTGAAATTCTCATTGGGATTATAATTTAAAAAATAAGAGTCATGATGAAGTTAGCGTGTAGGGTACGTTATTGAATAAAAAAAATCGGACTGTCCATTCGTCAGCGATAATCCCCCACAAGAAATGTTCCCGTGAACAAACATGTCCTAATAAACTTCAACTAAAACCTGATATCAATCAAATTATATTCCAAAAGATCTTATCTCCATTCTGTGCATAAAACACATTCAATAGACATTTTTATAAGGATTATATTTCTCACAAAGAGGATGATGGTACTTTAAACATTCAAGGCACATACCAGTCTAACTGTTAATAAGGTATATCATTATCCCTTTCCAAAAGGGAAATGCACAATGTCAAGATACAGTGTAGTACAAAGACTTCACAATATGTGCCTATTTACATAACTCCTTAATGAAATGTATCGATGCATTCCTATGTGACATGTGATGAAGTACCTACCTTCGTAGAAAATAAATATACCTACAAGGAATTGTAGCTCTTTGTTTAACTATATACTTTAATAATAACTTCATCATTTTTGACAACTAACAAAATCTTTAACAGTGCTTATTCACGACATGGTTGAAAAATACAACTAATCGCATGATTATATGAAAAAAATTGACTTTACAGAAAAATTACAATCAGATATTCAAAAGGTTTTATAACAGTACCCAAGATACATAGTGTAATAAGCTGCAGAGTTATTGGTAACACTAGATAATATGCATATCCGTACCAGAAGTTAATGAAAAAAAACTAAAATAAGTTAAAGATATCGGATTCGTGAAATGTAGATAACAAAAAATATTTTTTATGTGGATTTGACAAAGTATAATAGTAGATACCGAAAGTTGTCAAGCAATAATATATACAGGGTGGGGCACTATGAACGAACTATTCTCTGGCGTCTTAACGGCAAATATAATTAGGAAAAATAAGACGTAGGATTATGTAGATCACTTGGGACTATAATTTAAAAATATTCTGGAATATACAGGGTGCTCCAAAAAAGCGTGCCGTAATAAAGTTAGGTTCCTTTAAATGGAACACCCTGTATTTTATCACATTTTTAAATTGTACTATTAAAAATAATGTAAGTTCATTAACATTTCCCTATACCTATCTAGTTCAGTTTCCAGGATAAATCGATTTTACATAATTTTTAGACCCTCCGAAAAAATACAATAACTTCAAAATAAAAACGAATAACCACATTTGCTTTACACCATCCCACTAGAAGCTTTTAACATTCCGTTTCCAGTATTTACTGGTATGCTATCATATACAGGGTGTTTTTAATAGGACAGTATAACACTAGCCATTTAATACATGAATTTCTGGCTTAATTTAAATGGAACACCCTGTATCTGTTGGGTCTGTTAAACGTGGGAATTCATTACCTTTCAGTTGGTATTAGGATTGCCTATATCTAACTCTGATAGTTCTCGAGAAATTTTAAATTTGTTTTTTAATATTCAATTATTTGCTGACATCTAGTTACCTATGACATGATACGCCGATAAGTTTTTAAAAATTCAAAATTTGTTATTTTGGCACTAAGTGCTTTGTTGTATGATTTATTATTGATAAATTAAAGGTCTCTTAAATAAGAATTTCATTAAGTGTACTCAATCATTAACTTTGCAATAAGATTAGTAAAAAAACTTATACGCTAACTGGAAGAAAATTTCGCAAATTTTCACGTAACAAAATACCCGAACTTTTAGATGAAGTTCCACTATTTACAAGGCAAAAAATGTGGCTGCAGTTAGATGGTGCGTCTGTTGATTACAGTATAATTGTCCGGCGTTACCTGAACAATATTGTTCCACAAAAATGGATTGGGCGAGGGGGTCCTTATCTTTGGCCACCAAGGTTCCCATGCTTTACGCCATTAGACTATTTTCTTTGGGGTTACATAAAAAGTATTGTCTACAATACAAAGCCAACCACTCCTGAGAACATGAAGGATAGGATAAGGAGAGCGTTTCAAACAGTAACACCAGAAATGTTAAAGAAAGTGAATATTTTTAAAAGAGGGTTCAAATCTGTATCTAACAAGATGGGCGTCACTTTGAACACCTTCTTTGAATTTTTTGAACCTAGTTATTTTTTTATAATTTTGAAGCTTATTGTATTTGTATGCCCAAAAATAGTGTAATTATCCTTAATTAAATTCTGATTTAAGAGACCTTTAATTTATCAATAATAAATCATACAACAAAGCACTTACTGTCAAAATAACAAATTTTAAATTTTTAAAAACTTTCCGTCGGAGAATCATGTCAGCAAATAATTGAATATTAAAAAAACAAATTTAAAATTTCTCGAGAACTATCAGAGTTAGATATAGGCAACCCTAATACCAACTGGAAGGTAATAAATTTCCACGTTTAACAGACCCAACAGATGCAGGGATGCATTTAAATTAAGCCAGAAATTTATGTATTAAATGGTTATATATATAGTGTTATTCTATCATATTAAAAACACCCTGTATATGATGGCATACCAGTAAATATTGGAAACGGAATGTTAAAAGTTTCTAGTGAGATGGTGTAAAGCAAATGTGGTTATTCGTTTTTATTTTGAAGTTATTGTATTTTTTCGGAGGGTCTACAAATTATGTAAAATCGATTTATCCTGGAAACTGAACTAGATAGGTATAGGGAAATGTTGGTGAACTTACATTATTTTTAATAGTACAATTCGAAAATGTGATAAAATACAGGGTGTTCCATTTAAAGGAACCTAACTTTGATTCGGCACGATTTTTTGGAGAACCCTGTATATTCCAAAATATTTTTAAATTATAGTCCTAAGTAATCTACATAATTCTACGTCTTATTTTTTATAATTATATTTGCCGTTAAGACGCCAGAGAATAGTTCGTTCCTAGTGCCCCACCCTGTATGTTATTCGCAATAACCGAAATCGGCCGCTGTCCGAATTTATTGCCCACAACGCGTTTTGTGTATTGCAGTCTACCCACGAAGCGATTAAGAAGATTTCTATCGAGCAGTGAGCAAAACGAATTACCCAGAACGCGTTGTGGGTAAACTACGTTACTCAGGAAGCGAAATTATATTTCGAGCAGCTTTGTTTCGCATTGTGGATCTTTTCGTTTACCCACGTCGCGTTCGGGCTTTTACGTTTTACCCAAAATGCATTGTCAGTATCTTGACTAAAAAAAAAACAAGAAAACCCAGGCCCAAACCCGGTTGATCAAGGTGTAACTATGTATAAAAATATCAGAAAATAAGAAGTAAAAAACTAAAAAAAAAACAAAGAAACGCGTTCTGGGTAATTCGTTTTGATCACTGCTCGATAGAAATCTTCTCAATCGCTTCGTGGGTAAACTGCAATACACAAAACGCGTTGTGGGCAAAACATTCGGACAGCGGCCGATTTCGGCTATTGCAAAAAACATATATATCCTCACAAAACCAGTAAAATAACTTGTCATTCAGAACAGTAATCATTAAACATGTCCTCTAAACATAAAAAAGTAAATATTAAGTAGAAAGTAAAATGCTACATCTATCCGAAACAATCTGCTGATAATATATATGAATGAAAGAGACAAGGATATACGAACCAAAACTGAATAGATTGAGAAGATGCAAGACTGGGTGAAATAGTAAGTGAAATTATCGAGCACGAGAGAGAAAAAAAGAGTTGAAACGAAGATTTCAGAATGTGAACTATGATGATAATATGTTCAAAACAAAGCAATGAAAACTACCAATATGTCCTCACGACAATTGACAGAAAGCACCTTCTACTAAAATAGAATTAAGTTTAATTCTGAGATAGTAAATCTTTTCAATCAGATAGGTGTTTTTCTATGCCACAGTAAAGGGCCAATCATTATTTACCTACGTAAGGGTTCAGATGGAGAGTGGGTATTGAAAAAATCATCTCTACATGTCCTTTTGGGGGCGGGGTGGTAAAACTTATTTTAGCATAATGCTTAATGTCGAAATTTATAATTGGAACAAATTACACATTATTTAAAATATTTTTATTACTTATTAAAAAATTTGAATTCTTAAATTTTTACATTTTTATTCACTTGTAATCTTGTAAGTGGAAATTATACCATTTTGGGACATGTCCCAGGTTTTCTGATTTCGAAGAAGTAGGGTTGTTTTTTAACGATTTCCTGAAAATAAAATAAATCTTATTATTGAGAATAAATGATATTAGGTCAATGAAAGTGCGTTAGCTACGTTAAATAAGCTGTAACAAAATAAGAAATCTGCACATGTGTATCGTATAAATTACTCCGAAAATTTTTGGATCATTTATTGCCCGTGTAATACAGATATCAAGAAAATTTTTGAGGAATTTCCTGGCAAAATTTTCCTGGTAAATCTCAGAGTAATTTTCGGTATAATTCTTATCTGTATAATACCGCTAGTACAATGAATAGTTTTACATAAAAACCCATGGATAATGATTTAAATAGAAAGTTAATTGCAATTGAGCGGCTTTTGAAAGTATCCGTTCTCGGCCGATGTCCATTCAATTGAGAAAACCTACATAAAGACTCCTCTTTTGTCGTAGGTCTTCAGTGAAGCCGTCAACACAAATATTTTACGATCCTACATTTTACCTTGTTTTGGAACAAATTGGAGGAACTGAAAAAGACCGAAAACCGTAGAAAGACGATGTCGCTTCTTTTTATACGATAGATTAACCAATTCTACTGTCACGGTCAGAATACCTATAAATCTATCACACCAATAAAGCTTTCCTCTAAAGTTCACTATCTAGCTCTATGCAATTTTAATGTATTTTTGTTTCCGTCAAGTCTTTTAAAAAGAAACTGAAGTCATTTCATTGCTTTTCAAAGTGTTCGGTAGTTTACAACCAAGAAAACGTATAAAAGTACTTGTAATGAATTCCCATTTTTTAGACATCTTTATTGTAAGATTTTTAAAAATAAGAGTAAAAGTTTTTGTCGGGAAACATTCACAAGAACAAAGCTTATCGGAAGCTTAAAAGCTCGATCTTTTGAGTTGGATTTTAAAAGAGCAGACATACTTTAAAATGCATTTAAACGACTAGCATTCAACTATTTGAAATGATTGAAGACAACATTTAGTATAATAGGGCTCACTATTGTTAATATTAGGAGTTATAAAAAAGTAAGTTATTTATCTTGAAATTTACTTTGTTCCTTTTGGGATATTGAAGGATTGAGGCATTAAATAGTAGACGTGTAGACAGCACAACATCCAAATGGATGTCGGAACTGCTCACCAATCTAGTGGCAGAGGATATCCACAGGAGTAGCGTTTCCATTAATGTGGAGCTGTGTGGTTTGACTGACCCCGGAATAACCTGCCAAAGATGTGCCGATGATCAGCGTACATCACCAGCTATTTTTATAGTACCAGCTCCTTTGTACGATGTCTTAATCGCTATTCTTGAACTTTCTTCTGGCTGTTATGAAAATGTCCTACTTAAATCTAAAAATTTCGACGCACGCGAATTCCCGTCAGGATAACCACTCTACCTGCGTCATTATTAGGGTACGTTAAGCTGTCACTGACCTGTTTAAAGGGTGTTTATCTGGTCAGGGATATGTTGCGCGCAGCGGTCATTTTCTAACTGAATACGAGTAAGAACACCAAAATTGGGGGCCGAATTGCGCGCAACAAGATAAACACAAAATTAAGGAGATTAAGGAAATATAAAATAAATTGAATGTATTTATACATTTATTTCGGGAATAATAAGACACCTAACCCAACCTAACCCCGCCAGGGTAAACTAACTATTAGGGCAGTTTTGATAACAGAACAGATTAAATAAACTAGACGGCAATTCGAGTGCGGGATTGAGATACCTGCAAGTGTCGGACGGGAACTCAAATTGGTCATTGAGGAACCTGACGGGAATTCGCGTGCACTGAAAAATTTTGCATGCTTCATTTCAGTACGATGGAGGAACGGTCTATGTTAATTGATATTTTGACCATGCCAATCTTTGACTGGATATTGTCTAGTCAAAGATACCAACCTTCAGTTCTTCAGTTACATTTTTATTAACCAAAACAAAGGTTTGCCAATCCTATGTTATTTATTTAATAGTTGAAAATTCTACTTCTACAATTTTATGTCATAGTAATAGTATAAGAAATAGAAAACCAACTTTAGTATCCATAAAATTTTTCTAACTGTGACATTACAAATAATGAGATAACAGGTATGATTTATTCACCAGCAATTATGCAATAACCATGCAAAATGACTTAATTCAATGGTATTGCCTATTGTTGGGTGTTTTTAATACCGCCATAAATCTTCTATAACGTAAATCAATCAAAGGTATGACTGAAAATAACCACATACTTCTAGCGACTAACATTTTATTGAAGGATTATACAACAAATAAAATTTTAGTGTAGTTTTATATTCACACCATATCATCAACCTAACACAGCTAATCAATAGCTATTGTTGTGAGAAAAAATAAATAAATAACTGGAAATATTTTCAGGTGTTATAGAATGAAGGATCATATAATACCAAAAATGCACTTCGGTAGGATTGGCATACAATTTATGATAACATATCTACCTCAAAACCATCCTCTCCTTGAAGTAGAACCACATCTCTAAGTGAAAGAAAAACTTGAGTGGAAATTCAATAACCATATTTTCCATCTAAATGCAATAGTTTCCATGAATGCGCTTCTTTGATGAACTACATGTAGATTAACCATTACATGCGATGTGTTGAATATTAAAAAAATATATAAAAGAAGGTTTACTTTGTTCAAAAGTCCATATTCACTAAACTGCAGCTTCTAATATGCTGCAAACTATTCTGACAGACCGAATTGGTTGGTGGACATTGGAAGGACATTAACAATCGATGACGCTCACCAAAAAGGATATTATATGAACTCTAACTATATGGTCATTTTAGGCATCCTTGTCAAATACTAATTCGTAAATTATCCTTGTACAATCAAATGAATTAAGAACCGCACTGATACCTAATATTAGCCAAGATCAATGTATATCTATACACATATTATAGACCAAACATTATCTGAAATTAATCCGAGAGAGAAGTTTAGAGTGACTTCTAATGCAATTGCAGGTAGCCGTATCAATTATTCTGCATATGATGTTTGGTCTATCTACATATTTAGATCGGCAAACAATGCGTCTGTTAATGAGACTGTTTGATTAAAATAGTAAATATTATTAGGTTGACACTCAATAATTAATATTCATAGGAATATTTGCATAAAATATTGAGTCGGGCAACGAATTGAAAAAACAGTTTCATTTGAAAAAATAGATATTAATATGATTAAAAAATGTTATAGATAATCGAAGTAAAGATGTCATTTATATACAGGTTGCTTGACTACGAGTTTACACTATCTGTATATTGGAGACTACTAGCACGATTTCTTTAAAAATTGGCATATATGGAAAACAAGAATTTATGGAAAATATTCACTTCCGGAAAGTGAACGAGAACGACCACTTTGTTATTTAAATTTTAATGTCACTTTATGGAGAATACTTTTGCTTGAAAACAACCAAATTGTGTTAAGTTGTGTTTAAATATCTTCACTGTGTGACAGTTAGGTCTACACCCGCCATTTTTTTAGCTAAAAAAAATTAATATCTCGATACCTAAGTATAAATTTTAGATATAAGGTATTCCACACAAAAAGCCATTAATATTTAATGTAGAATACGAAAATTTGATAATATACAGTTGTCAGAACCAAACATTAGCCCCGTAAAATATGCGAACTAAAATAAGGTCATCGCAAGCAGCCGATCAAGAGCCAATGTTAACGATTGTCCATTAGTAATTGTTAAATATAATCGAAATAATATGACAGAGTGATTTCATCAACATATATCATTTTATTCATTCTGTATCAGTGTTGTTAATTCCGGGATGATTATCCGATTTTTAGACAATTCCACTAATTTGGATCCATTAGTTTTTCGAATATTTTGTAGAAGGGATATATAAAATGGCTATTGTTTTTGGGGATTTTCAATATTGACTGGGGTCGAAGACTTTATTCAGATAACCAACGTGTCCTTTGGGTAATTTTGACAAATTCTGATAATTTGAATTGTAAGTTCGGGTAATTTTCATTTTTGCATCGGCAACACTGGACTATAACCAGTTCATATTTTGTTGCTTTCCATATAAACTTGACCCTTCTTTTTCATGACACTAATACAGTCATGTAATTTAAAAATAGACATTTAGGGCAAACGGTAGTTTTATTTTTGGTCCAATATAAATTTTTTTTATTAATATTTAGAATTACATTTTTATCAAGTTTGACTTTGTTTACAACAGTTGACATTTATGGTATCGATATTTGGTTATAAATTTAAAATATCGAATTGTTACTACAAAAATACAACTAAAGCGACATGAACACGCCCACCAGGGCTCACGTTTGCTTCTGCCAACTGTACATTGCGTTTTATTTAAAATAACAATGTTGTCGTTCACTTTCGGTATAACCGGAAGGGACATGTCAAAATATTTTTCATAAACTTGCCATAGCTTGTTCTCCATCTATGCCAATTTTCATAGAAATCATGTAAGTAGTCTCCAATACAAAGATGGTGTAAGCTTGTCCTGAAGTATATATAAACTTCTTGAGGTGGAGTGGTCTAGCCCAGGACTTTACATAATTTTTACATAAAATTTTATTCGTGCAGCTATAGTAATTTTTGACAAAAATCCTAGTAGAACACGTATGGTTGATATAAAAGACATTTCATAGAATTATTTTGATATGCTCTGGACACCCAAATGCTTCAGTAATTTATAAACATTTATAACCACGCAGACGCGGAGCGCCGGAAAACAGAGGAGTAGTGAAGTAGAGGTGATCGAGAAGGGGCATATTATATAGATATACAAGTAACTCATCATTTTTGGTCGTATTTGGCCGACAAAAATGTAAATTGCAAAAAAATGAGTCATGAGATAAAACTTTTCAAGAAAAGTACTCATTTTTCTATTTTTCCAAATCACTGGACCCCTAAATTTGTTCGCAATTTAGTTACCTACGTTTATTCTATACATGCCAATAATATTACTAACGTTGTACAAAACATTTTTTATTTAAATGTATACAACAAATTACTGAAAAACATTTGCGTTTCCAAAAAATATCAAAATTTTACTACATAATGATGGCACGCACCATCCGTTTTCTACTAGGACTTTTATAAACATTTTTACATATTGCTTGGCACAGCTTTAAGATCATCTGAAATAACATGAGGTTTGAAGGAATAAGGTAGTTAATATAAAATATAGAGTCGTTATTACATTTTTCACTTTTCTTTGTGTAGAAATGCACATTCCGCCTCTGCATTTATTGTTGATACACAACATACCGAATGATTTGTAACACTCGGATATGTATGGATACGAACATGGCAGTTTATACAAGCAATTACGTTTTACAACTTTAATCAGGATATAATGAACTGCAAGTCTATTAAAACCTTATCGGTTCGCTTTGAAATCGATAGTGGATCAAACTGTCATTTCAAACCAATTCATGAAAAGGTCTTCGTCATGCACATTTGTGAATTTTAATTAGTATATTCGCATAAAATGCTTTATAGCATGTCCGAGTCGAAAATTTAATTATCCACATTTCATTAATTTTGTAAAGGTGTACATTTTAAAATAAATATCATTGAATATGTACTCCGCCGTCCATAAATAGTGATCTAGAAAAAAAATACAATATTTCACTATTTTCTAAAATCTATGTATATTGAACTCCCCCTAGATGACAACCGATTTTGATAACATTTTTTATGTGAACTCAAGTTAATTCCAGAATGGTCTAGATTCACAATTGGTCCCAATAGGTGGCGCTGCAATCAGGTTCATATTGAATTTTTCCTAAACGGTTGCTCCAATTCAAATGGAATTTTTTGTGTGTGTTTGAGTAAGTAACTGGATGGTTTAGACTCACAATTGGTCCCGCTAAGTGGCGCTGCAATCGGGTTCATACTGAGTTTCTCTTAAACGGCAGGACCAATTTCAATGAATTTGTGTGTGTGTGTGTTTTAGTATCTTAAATTCACAATTGGTCCTCGTAGGTGGCACTGCTATCGGGTTCATACTCAGTTTCTCTTAAGCGATTGGTCCGATTTTGATGAATTTGTGTATGTATGTGTTTCAGTAAGTAACCGGATGGTTTAGATTCACAATAATTGGTCCCGGTAGGTGGTGCTGCAATCAAGTTCATGCTAAACTTCTCCTGAACAGTTGGTCCGATTCAGTTGACATTTTGCATAGGAGTTTTCAGGCAGAGTCATTTGAAAAAATGAATCAATTTCACAAAAACAAATTCAGGAAAGTACATTTTTCGGAAAACATATTCCTTTTATCAAAAAATGGTCGATGTATGCAACGATATATGCAACAATGTTATATTTTTCAATCAAAATGAAGAATCATCAATATTTGTATACGATAAAACTAGAGGTTAGCACTGGACAACGTGTGTCTGGTCCTCTATTTTTTTTATTCTGTTATTTAACGTCAGTCTATTTCTGCGACTGAGGCTAATCACCGACGCCGGGAGCACTCTACCCCTAACCAGAAATTTTGGCGAACCCACTAGTGTTCCAACCAGTGGTAGCGTTTTTTAAACGAGCCCAACATCCATGGACTCGGGACCTCGGCTTTACGTCTCCTCCGAAAGACGGCATATCTACATTATACGTCGTGCTCATTGGAACAATGCCTGCGAGCTGTGATGTGCGAGTCCGCTGCAGGCTGTACGGGCCCTATACGATGGTTTTCCCTGGCTTGGTCACCCATCCAAGTACTAACCATGTCCGACCTTGCTTGACTGTAATTATCGCATCAAACGCGTTCCACTACAGTGCTGGGTCGTCGCCCGAATGGTCCTCTGAATGTCAAAAAATTAGTGTTTCAATTGATTTTCTTCTTCTCTTTTAGCGCTTACTTTTAATTACGTTATCTTTCCCTTTTACAATTTTCGGTAACTTCTTTGTACCAAATTTAACTACTACTGCCACGTAAATTAATCCAATGATAATGATAATGATAATGTTGAAACCTGAAAGGATGCCTTGCAAACTTGCATTATCAATAACTAACCTTCAGAGCAATTACTGTTGATTGCATTTGCAATACTTTAATCAACGATGTTAAGTTCATGGCATCCAGTGAGTGTGTGTGTGGTTCGTATGTTTTAATAATCATTAAAACTGTGTCTATAGGACACACCTCTATATTACTATGTTTTCATACAATAATAAATTCTACGAGATCATTTGTTATTGTCAATGCTTGTCATAAGGATACGTTTCTAAAGATACTTTAAATAATTATAAACATGAAAGGTGAGGAAATTGTGTGAGTTTGAAGTGCATTTATCATTAAGGTTTTTAAAAATAATCAGCTTTAATAAAATTGGAAACTATTTATTTGAATATTCAATATACCTTGAATATGGGACTATTACTTCACCAAGATAATCATTTTTGGTAATTATAGATAGATTTATTGATGTTCAGTACATTGTTAAGAAATATTGAGGAATATACTTTCCAGTATCTTGGCATCATTGTACTCGGGTAGATAGGTATAATGTTGGGCTAAAAATTCAAACCAACAAAGTGTACATTATTTTTCCTTCTGTCCAATTTCTCCATCACATCGGAAATAAACTCATACTTTCCTCCCCAATTTTACGTGTATTGTAGATTATGGGACCTGTAATTATACCATATTCAAATTGTTTCCGGATAACTTGTATGCCGTAATGAAATTTAATATAACTGTTACTTGAACTAAAAGTGGAGAGATCCATATTGTGAAGAGCAGGTATTATGTCTAGAATTTGATTTTGGAAACTCTTCATTATTAAATACTCTTTCTCTTGCATGAATAGGCTGAAGATGACTGTGATTATGGTCCATATTTTATTGATAAGACTTCATCTAGAGAATTGTATTCAGGTTTTCTGCAAAAATACATTAATTCCTAAAATGACCTATAGTTTTTCCCTGATATCCAAAAATGCCAATATCTTAGACCGCAGAATATGGCTCCAACAGGAAGGTACACCCCCACATTTCGCTGTGCACCAAGCTTTATACCGAATATATCCAGAGCAATGTAACGGAAAAAGTGGAATAGCGGAATGGCCCTGTAGATAACCCGTTCGTACTCCATTAGACTTATAACCATTCAATGAAACAATTAATGAAAACTAAAATATTATTGATATATAATTATTTCGATATTGACATAACATCGTCAGAATGAATTCATTTTATGTGATGCCTACTTGATTTTTAATATTTTGGCTATACCAAATAATGACTTATCCTGTGATTGACTTGATATACAGGGTATCAGTTTTAAAACTTACAATGGGATGTACCTCGTGAACGGAATAAGATATAAAAAAAAATCAAAACCGTTTCTATGGTAGAGAGAAAGAACTAAAATGACATCAGGGAGGGAGAAGATGCACTTCCACCAACCCCCTATGCCCCATCTACTAATATTTAAATGGCAACTACCTACTTGTGATACGTCGTTGGAAAGCCCGTAGAAAATGCTTTCCAGTGGTCTAAGTCGTAATTATACAGGGTGTAACAATAAATCAGAAGCATTTATTTGACAACAAAAATAACAATTAATTGTGGAACGATACTTTGCTAGCCTCACTAATCAAAAGTTATTCACCCTGTAAAATCGATTATTGAAAATTAGTAAATAAAAATCAAGAATCGATCTGTTTCGAGTTTTTTCCATATTATTGTTTATTCAGGAAATAATTAATTCTTGCACCCCTTTTGGGATGTTCTGTGTGTAATATCTACACGGGTATAATACAGTCTGTGGCGAAAATTATGGCGCATTATGCAACAAGTACCCCCTACTACTACGTGCTCGAGGCATTCGAAAATATGTTACAAAACCACATCAGATATTAATATACTGCATAATTTTTGAAAGGCATCAGCTTAACAATATTGCACTTAATAGTTTTTAAATAATAAACAATATAAAAGATGCTTGTAGCGTAAGTGAATGTATTTTAAAAGAACTTGAAAGTGTGATAATTCTCTAATGGGATTATTTTTTCGAAAAAATAAGAATTAAAACGTAAAAATCGATATGCTACTACCTCTAATTAAATAAAACATCGTAAACTTCTAGTTTTCCGAGCAGTTTATGTTTAATCAAATGTTCTGCTCCACTGACTCAATACCTTATAGCCAGCAATATAATACCTCACCCTTATGTTACCACACGATTCAGTGGTTTTCTGACAAGAATTGTTCCAATGTTGCTAATGGTTGAACGTGATTTACTTTATAATCGTCTTTTATATTTGATCAAGTAGTTACCAAGGTTGGACTGCGTTTTTTGTATCAGGAAAATTGATAAATCATTCTTCCAAGAGAACTGCTAAGAATAATTTTATTACTTTTAGCTCAAAGCTTCTCTTTTTAACTGAATCCAGACAAATTTGGTGATTATATCTAGAAATTGAAAATATTTTATTCATGCATAACCAACAATAATTATTAATAATTGAAGATGACGTCGCAGTTAACCTGCTGGATTGTTAATTTTGATATATTTATTGATTGTTCTAGGAGTAATCAATAAACTGTGTGTTTTGATTTTTGAAATATTTGAATTTTTAAATATTTTCATTATTCTGTTGCCAGCACGAAGATCTTTTCTCACTCGTTCTTCAAAATTATCTACAGTCTTCGATCATAATAAGGACAATTTTATAATTCGAAACAGTTTTTCTACAATAAATCTTCAAAAAACGTTGTTTTTACTTAAGCGTTCTAAAAATATGTGCTTATTTGCTTTAGAACTAAATTTATGATATTTTAGTAATATGTGAAAAAAATGTGTGGTTATTGATAATTAATTTGTTATTTTATTAAATTATGATACATTTTGGCTCAAGTTTTTGATATGTTGTTTATCGTTCAATTTATTTTTGTCTTTCTTTAATATGTATCATTTTTTTAATAAAAATTTCTTATAATTAGAGTCTTCTGCTAGTATTTTTGTGTTTTTGTTTGTATATTATTTGTAGTCCTTGAGGAAATTCTCAAGATTTTGAGTTGTCAAACTAATATTTTTTTGAATGGTTGAAAAATGGTATAGATAACATTAGATTTTTTATTGGTTTTAGTTGGACTAAGTTTAGTATAATGGTAATAGAGTATTTTGAGCTCTATGACACACGTTTATATGTTATTGTTTGGACAATATAAATTTTAAGCGATGAAATAAAAAACTTCAATTTGTTCAAATCTTCATTATATTCGAACTAAGTTCAATATACATTCGTGACAAATTTAACACGAGTTTGAGAAAGCTACCGTTTTAGCGAAGCGCGTCACGAATGTATATTGAACTCAGTTCAAATGAAATGAAGATTTAAAAAAAATTGAAGTGTTTTATTTCATTGTTCAGTATAGATCTTCATCAAGCTGAAGCCTCATCTCTTCAATATAGGTTATAGTTTTTCTGTGAGTTCGTTTGTAAATGCCATTGCTATATATCTGTTTGATTTAATACAGTTTATATATGGTTATTTTGAGTGTTATTGTATAATTTGTTTGTATAGGTGCGTTGTTTGAAAATTGGTTCTTTATTGTTTATTGGGTAGTTGTTACTTTTTAAGATGTCTATGGATTTCAGGACGGTATTCTGGTCAGCTATTAACTCTGTCGGTTAATACGACACTGCTTTTTTGAGAATTTTGAAATTTAGATATAGGCCGGATCATGTTTCTTTTTCATATAGCTTAGTTTTTATTTTGTTGTTTTTAGTTCCAATTAATTAATATGAAGTCTAAGAAATTGTATTATTTTGTTTCAGTTTCAACGGTAAACTGGAGCTTTGGATGGAAATTATTAACTGCAGTTTAGAGTAAGTACTTACTACCATTTTAATGTATCTTCCATATGTTCAATTATTATTATTTTTATCATACAACCCATTAACCAAACTCAAACAAACACACCAAATAAAGATTATTATCATTAGGTAAATGGAATAAAATAATCTCCCTACATACAGTCGACTGTCAATGATTTGACACTCGTTAATTTGAATTTTTTCTCTGTCCCTAGAAAAATACTTGATACATTGAATAAAAACAATACAAATTGGCCCCCTTAATAATTTGAAATTGTAGGAATAGTATATATTTCCCGCCAAAATGCAATAAGTTGAAGTTTGGGCTTCCATACTATCTATAATGGGATCATTTACAAATTTTTTTTATTTTATTATTGGGAAGAGCACATCATTTTGAGGCTCTGTGCAAACAATTAGACGTCAGCGAGATTCCTAAGTCGCCTAAGAAAAATTATAAACATTAAACAGCGCTCCTCTCCGAATTTCAGGCTTGACGTCATCCCATATGAAATCTCTCGTTGAGAGAGCGGATACCGCGCTGATCGGTTCTCGGTTAGACGACTACTTAGCTAGTAACAGTATTTTGCTAGCAAAGAATCATGGAGTTAATAAAATAAGGTGAATGATTTTTCCATTTTGATTATACCTGCAGATTAAATAAACAAAATTCCAAATTTTGATATCGTTAAAGCGTAAAAAGCTCTAAATTCGGAATTTATTCAAAATTTAGGAAAATGATTGGGTCGATAGTTTTTTATTTGACATTTAAACCTATTAAAACTGTATATTATCAGTCATGTGTTCAAAAATAGCTAATTTGCAATCAATTACACTGATAAGAACCCCATATGGGCTCTTATCGTTTATGTCTTAGCGTTTCCAAAATATTTTTGGTGAATAAGTAAACTTGTCAATGTGACAGCTATGAAAAATGTCGGTTCCAAGATTTGGAAACAAAAATGATTATTCAATCGACCAATTAATGGAGGATATACTTCTCAAAGTATTTATTTGCATAAAAAATTATCTTTCCGATTAAACCTCGAACATTGATAAATTTTAATAGTTTTGCCATAACTTCCTCAAGCATGTTGCTTTACCAAGCAATACGCTTTCGGAATCTAGATATGACAAAATTATCGCAAATTATCAATGTAATTGGTATATTATAGCTGATAAGTTTCCGATTAAGGGACATAATATTTCATGTCGGAAAAATTTTATGTTTGTATCCCATCTAGGTACCCCGGAGTAACTAGAGAAATCGATGAGCTTCTAGATCTTAGTTTTGAACAGTTCTGATGTGTGTTGTGGGTTATACTTATCTAGTCTGTTTAATAATAAAATGATTCACTGTCACCAACTTCTCTTGATTGTTTTGTTAAATAATTTTTATTCCTAGTTCATGAAATTTATATTATTCATCCAAACAGTAGTGACTAAAATAATGGTATTTCTTAGCCCAATATTTGAATCAATAAACAACGTAGGTACATACGAAGCAGTAGGTACTACAGTAAAAATTACATGAATTAATATACAACAATATAAATAAACCAGAGAAGCAATTTAAATGTTATGACGGAAACACGAATATTGTATCAAAAAGTTGAGAACAGTTAATTACCAACATAGCGGCGTTAAATCACAATTAACAAATAATTGGCATTTTGACAGGTGATGAATGTACAATAAAGCCCCAAATACTTCTTTCGGTGGCCGCAGCAAGCATTTGTCGGCAACTGCTAAATGAATTTCAGTTGACAGGTTTGAATAATCCGTTCTCTATCGGTAAACAAGGCTGTCACATATTGAATCGACTGAATGCATAGTCGCATGCAGCAGGGTGCAAGAGTGCAGGGGTATTTATACACCGTCAGATGAAAGCTATTGCATCGCTATTGCCCAGATTCAATTTCCAATATGCATATATAGGGAGCAGCACAGCGGACACAACATGGTTTAGGCGGCATTACTGAAATGATCGGATTTCCCACTTTCAATAGTTTCCTCTCTAATATAAAACCGTAAGTTACAAGGTGTACACATTTACATAAATTGTTGTAAGTTGCATAATCTTTATATTGTTCAGATGTGGAATAAATAGTGAATTAATGTGAATACTCATAATATTAAAATAGGCATTAAACACTGGATTATTTCCGTAGATATACATTCTATTCCATTTGTGCCAATAGCAACGCAGATAAATTCTTAACTAGTTTGGGATTGCCTTTCTGCTGTATAGCCAAACCGCTGCAAAAACCAGAAGCAGTACTTGGATAAAAAAACAATATTAAAAATGGCAGGAATGAAGCTGGCCGAAGAGCACATAAAAATATCTCAAATATTCACGTGGTACCCACTAAGCAAAAATAGGGGAACAGCCAGAATCTTGGTTAGGCTCCTAACAGTAGAGACAACAATCAAATGAGCAGCCTAGTAATAAAGATGGGTCTACACAAGGAACTCTAGCATAGCATGAAGCATACACAATGGATCTATATTGTCCATATTGGAGAGAAGCACATAAGCTTTATATTCATCTTAATTTTATCACTCCTACAATTTTCTAGCTCTTTTCTTTCTTTTTAGTGTCATCCTTGACATCCCTTGTCTTCTTCATTCCTTCCAGAGGCACTAGCTATTGCAACTATCTTGAACAAATCACCTCAATTGTTAATATTATATTTTTATTAATATATTTTTCCCTCAGATTTAATACATCATCCAAGTCTTCCTTCTGTACAATACTGTGATTAGGTTTGTCGAACCAAATTCTGTCATAAGTTATCTCAAAGTCTATGAACAACATTAATGTGGAAATCTTGTAGGTACCAGCTCATAGCAAATGTTAATATTTGCTTCAGTGAGAAAATATTCTTTTGAAGAAAATAAAGTTACCAATTTCTTCCGTCTGTTCTCTAATATTAATTCAATCGTCCTCTCAACTTCAAATATAAAATAAATGTTGCAATATTGAGTGATATTTATTGCTGTTTATATAAAGGATTGAACATTGTAAACATTATAGGTACCTTCATTCCGTAGATGTTCTTTAAGAGCATTAAATATCCTGTAGAAATCCGATTATAAAAGCATTCAATAGTTAAATATATAGGTATACATACATACATATTATGCGAGATCTGCGATAGATTATTAGTATAAAATTTACGATGGCCCATCTATTCAAAGAGGGATTAAATGTAAAACATATCTCCAGACATAATCTGTTAGTGGAAGTAATATTCAATTAGAGTGTATAGAGCGAAAGCGGACAGGCGTAATTTCTGTAATTCTGTGATGGTAATATGACGGACTACGGGAACCAATTAAATTCTGAACGATCCGAATATAGGTAGGAAGATTTTAGTTGCAAGTTAAGTCTACATAATGGTAGTCATAAATGTACGTAGTCTGTTGCCAATTTCTACGAATGTTACTATGTATAACAAAACTAGGTATTAAACTTGACAGAAAGAATTAAATGTGGTGTGTAGTGAATTCAAATCTTGAGCAGGATACATGGAATGAATAATAAAATAAAATCTACAGTCGGTCAAAATAAATGTCAGTAGAATTATGATTTTTTGTTTCCTATATCTGTCATTTCAGTGCCTACTATACTCTTGAGTCCCGAATAAGATTAATATTCACTTTCCATAAATAATAATTGACCGTAAACAACAAAGTACGGCCTGACGAGAAGTGTCTGTGAGACGTAAGACACATTGCAGTGTCGTAAGGTAGGTTTGCAATTAAATTTTTACGTGTAATTTCTCGCGTATTCTAAACATCAACTAATCATATTTTTTACGTAAAAAATTAGGGTCAACGTTCTTAATAAATTTAAACGGTTCATTATTGTGATATTTTGATAAGGATTAATCACAGACCTGCCTTTTTCCCATTTCTTCCAACGTAATGTGTTAGAAGGACATTAACAATCGATGAAGCACACCAAGAAGGGTATTATTTCAACCATATTAAGTTTGTTCCAACACGCCAATGAATTAGTTTGTGAACCGTTCGTAACATGCGCAATTAGTAAGTTGGAACGCGATTTTATTTTGCTTGTTACAGACGGTTTCCATACTAGTTTTTCGGTATTGGAACAATCATATAAATAATGTGTTACTAGTTACAATAGTTAAAATAAATGGATATTTTTATTTATGATCACATTGAAATATAACGAGAAGACATTGTTAGATACAAAAGCTGATTTTAATCGGTGAGCCGGTTGTAAATAGTTTAAACTTATTCACTTAAGCGATTTTAGTTTGAAATATTCTAAGTACCTGACGTCATTAGTGAACCCTTTGTGACGTGATTAATCTGAAAATGTATAACCGGTATTTACCCATCTGACAATATGAGTATCGTTTGGTTTTAATTAGAAGTGAGGTTAAATTTTTTACTGAAATGTATTTTGAATGCACCTATCTTTATCAATATTTTTTAGAGTTACCAGCAACTTTTCAAATGTATCTTTCCCCGCCCTAAATAGTTGATGACATTTTAAATTCTCATAATCTTCAAGCAATTGCTCACTTGTATGTTTGTATGAATATTGGGGTTACATTTACTGAGACCTAAAGATATATTGTGCCCCTTTAATTAGTTCCTGAGGAAAGTCTCAGAGACTTAGTCCTATTGCCCTGGGGAATTTTAGGATATCTGCAGGCTTCAACTTAGGTAACTGTCCCTCTTCTATCCAATACTTTCCTAGGTGTTGTGCCCTAGGATTCTGAAATGTTGTTCAATTCGCAAGTATGTGGATGGAGATTTCTTCTTCCATGCCACAGAATCTACATTCTACTTTTCACTATTTTGCGTTTTTTCAGGTGCCAGTTCAGGCGTCAATGTTCCTTCAGGATCCCTGTTGAAACTCTTAGTGCAGTTTTACTTTGATTTATGTATTCATATTTGATCTCAACAGGTTGTAGTCACCCATCAGGATCTTTGATTGTCTAAGCCCTACTAGTTATTTCCAATGGTCAGATCTTTTTTCTTCGGCTTTGCCTATTTCATCCAATATTATATTGGAGCTGATACCGGGTTCTGGTCCCCAAAAGGGTGTTTCAGTCCCCATTTTTGCTAGTCCACTCACTATTTCATTTCCTCCTATTCCAGTGTGTCCTGGAATCCACAGTTAGGTGACTATTGCTCACCACATAGAATTATTTGACAAGTGGTCCTTCTTGATATACTTTGAAAACAGTAAAGCATAGTGATTAGACATTACAAATATTGTCGAAATATACTTCAATGAAAGCTGTTCCTCTCGAATAATTGAAACAACCGGACATTCAATTTTCATTTTTTATTGAACATTGAACACAACCTCAACTCCCACCAACTCAACCAAATCATTACCAACCAACAGCAATTAGACGGATTCTGCTAGGTTAAAATTTCACACTTTGCACACATAGGGCTAAACATAGGGATAACCTAAGGACAACCAACTAACCTAAATTTAGCATTACATTCATTTATACATCTTTCATTTACAATATAATTGTTATTGTGATCGAAGTTGGCAACAATGGTATAAATTGTGACTGTAGAGTATTAGTGTGTTAGTGGTAATGACAATTGCGGTATTGTAGTTATGAATTCAACCATAAGGCGATAAACTGTAAATAGTGTACCGAGAGTTGAGTACGGTAGTAATTACAGACTATTCTAAATTGAAATGAGGAAATCTAAATATACACCTATATATCCAGCGGTAAATATCTCGAACAATATAAGTACGTATTATAAGTGATAATTCAAAATGTTTACCATATAATTCAAGCTACCAAGTCACTAATGAAATGGTATTAAAAATAGTAATCTAGGGTTAAAAGATTTCTTAGAGCATAATCGGAGATTATGGTATGAAACATTCTAGAAGGAAATAGTCTATAGTTTATGGATTGAATAACAAGTTGAGATGAATCAAATGTGTGTCAACTAACGAATTATATATTTATTAACTCTTAGAATTAGTTAGAGAAATTAGAACCTCTGACCCTTCTGGAGAACCACATTCAGCTGTTGGGGAAAGTTAAATATGATTTTATACTTGAAACTTACTTGGAAATAGTTGAGAAAAAAGCCTACATTGTTGATATAAAAACGAGCACACAGGAAAACAGGGGATGAGTCACAAAATAATGAATTGGACCCATAACGTTTTCACCCATGATCACAAACTTATCTATGGTCTGGTGGCAAAAGAAAACTGAGCAAGATATGAGACTATGAAAACACCACCAACATTAGCCATGGAAGCAGAGCTGGTCGCCCTCCGATTGACATAACACTCATGGAAAAGGCAGGCATAGCCACAAACCACTAGCAGCAGATCACCATAATATCAAGAAAATAGTGGGAGGTAAAAATTTCGAAATGAAACCAACGAAATCTAGATTCATCTTCAACACTACATTCGAGGTGATCATGTGCATACCTGGTGAGAGGATAGACCGACCCAAAACCAAGAAAACAGCTGGTGCTGAAATATATACGGAGGGCAGAAATTCACAAATAAAGGTCTTACTAGGAGCAAACATTTGTAAGAACCAATTAACACGATTGGGAAATTATAGCTGAACAGTTTGCACACACGGCCGGTGAAGAATTGACAGTAAATGGGAAAAATACCTTTTGTCTGTTCTGTGAGGGGAGGAAAATCCAGCGTTTAAAAAAATTCCAGTACATATAACGGCTGGAGGGAAAAAATAGCAAATGCACCTGTCAGATAACAATACTGCAGCAAATAACTGTCATAGCCAACAACGAGTTCAATTTCGCGCAATTCCTATCATTGTTTGCAAAGGTAGACTTTTTGACAGTTTCCGATTGTTGTTGTAACAAACCTATAAAAAACGTTTCGCCTGATGTATCGTGGGGCTGGCCGCAAACAGAAATATTTTTGCTTTTGCAAGAAAAATTATGTTTTAAATAGACTTAAAATGTTTCTACAGCCACCCTAAATGTCGAGTTATGATGAGGACGATAAATTAGTTGAGATTGAGTTAATTCTCTGGCACTATTTGTTGCCCCCATAGTTTGTCTATCACATTAAGATTATGGTGCTCTTTCAATTGGTAGTTGTATAAAGGTGGCCTGGCCTCAACTGAGGAAAGTAAATTTTTAGCATCCACTTTTCCATAACTATAACAAATACTACGTACACCATGGACTTATTGTTTATAAACTGAATTCACTACTCAGCGGATGACAGGATCATGTTTCCAATATTTGGTTACATTGTGTGAATTTGAACATGTTATCACACGTTCCGCTGATACTTGGACGTAATTCTTGAATTGTTGTGGGAAAATGCAAATAGTTCTGAGTAAATTCTCTTTTTCTTCTTACAAACACAAAAGAGCGATAAATGAGAAGTGTAGAACCAAGAAAATACTTTAATGAATCATTGGACACATGTCGGGAAAAACTTACCCAAAGAAAGGTGAAGAAGTAGGGAATGGGATTTGCTTGAGTTTACTAAACTAATTTAACTTGCATTCTTTTATTAATAAATGATTCTCTGTTTGAATGCATCACTTTGCATGTCAACTGCGTACGCTCGTATATTGATTCGAAATACATTTAGCTCTCCACGTTTCCGCCAATTAAAACTAATGTAAAAGGGTGAATTGTGAATCGTAATCAGTGGTGCTTAACAAATTTCATTTGGTGAAATTAAGTGGTGGCATAAGAATAATGATAGGTTAAAACGCTATAAAATAATTTACTGTAAACACCTAGAAGTCAAGTGGATTGTAAAAAACAATGGACGGAAGTAAAATTTTCCTGTAATATTTTATGAAGCAGCAAAAAGAACACCTGGAAGAGCTGCAAAAATTTAAGAGTTACACGAGACTGCTAGTTTTAAGATGCAATGATTGAAACACTTATATGTACATAAACACAAATGGAAGAATTGAAAAAATAGAAGACTAAAAAAGAAAAAACAATACTGTACTACAAGGAGAGAGTAGGTAGTTTCTTGAAAGACAAATTAGAAATAAAAGTCGAAATAGAAATGTATCAATGCTAGGAGAGAAACTGTGCTTGATTGAACTGAATCGTTTATATGATAAGATGGATATAATGAAAAACAAATATAAATTGAGAGCTTTCGAAAATATTTATCAGCAATGACATGACAGAGAATAAAAAGGAGGTACAAAAGAAATTAGAAGATATCCAAAAATGGAGAAAGAAGGGGAAAAACAGCGAAAATAAATCGAGATGAAGAAACTTGAAAGCTCAGAAATGGATGCCTGAAAAAACACGAAAATAGATATAACACGCAATGGTAAATACTATTCGTTTCAAAGCTTTGAATATCTGGTAGTAACAGTGGCAGATAAAAGCGATGAATATGTGGAAGTAGACAAAAGAATAATGGAAGCCAGCAGAGCCTTTGGAGCCCTATAAAATATGATAAAACCAAAATTAATAACAAGAACAACAAAGATCAGACTGTAACAATTAATCACTGTTAAATGGAAGTGAAACTTGTATATCAAATAACAAAAAATAGAAGTAAACTGGAGAGGTGGGGACGAAAGATCTAAGAAACATTTACGGAGGAATTAAGGATGCGGGGCAGTGGAGAAAAAGAAGGAACAAAGAAATCCAAGAAACTTGCTAGCTGCCTCAGCGACTGAAATTGAGAATTATCATAAATAGAAAAGTTGTAGGACTCGTCAACGAGGCCATTTAGAAAAATTCAGTCTGTTAGGAAGCAAAATGCAAAATGCCCTTGGAAACCATGCCTATTTTATTAAACTGCTCAAGCCCTGTCAGCATAAATTAAATTTAAAAACAAAATCATCAAATAAATTTCGAGTCCATACTAAGTCCTATCATATTTCTACAAGGTGTATCCTTGATCCATTATTTTGCATAATAATATTTATGCCTGGTATACCAAACAAACTATAATAGAAATACACCGCCACATTTCAATTTTCAATATACATAACAGTCTTGTCAAAAATATCTTATCTTATGCGGCCGGAAAATCAGAATTTCAAAGCTTGCGAATCAATATCCTATGATATTTACAATTCACTCACAAGAAGAGAGAAAAAAACAAATCGAGATATAAGTGGCACTTCACTGTACGAAGAAGAATTCTACGTTCTAGTATACGTATACGTTATTACGATATTATTTTTGTTTGCTTGTACTAAAAAATCGGGAAAAAATATTAATGGAGACAAGACACCTAAATAAAATAGGGTCATATTGAAAAAACAGTATAATAGGCTTGATCATAAAAAACCACAAATCCAATTTCCGTTAACGCCAATCTCATGTGAGCCCATATTTTCTGAAAAATCGATTTTGACAAAAATATAATCTTATGTTTTATTGGTACTCCAGCCGTACGAAGGAGGATTTATCGCAATTTTTATACTCTAGAAAATAAAATTATTTATAGATCTAGATCGAAATGCGCTTTTCATGACTATAATATTGTTGATGTACAAAAGATTACTATCATCCTACTCTAAGTTTTGAGCTTGTTGTATATTCCTTACTATTTTTTTATACTAGCATAATGACGATAACTTATTCGATCGGAATCTTGTGATATAATTGTTTTTTTTGAATATTTTTATTATCAACGTTTCAGCTCTTGCTTTTGTATATTTGCTCGTGTTCATTCGACATTACCTGTATAGCTTGGAAATTTCAGGAGTTATGTACGTCAACTTTACATTTTATTTGCTCAGAATCTTTGATAAGTAATTTATCTGCTAATTATTATAGTTTGGTGAATGGATATTCGCCCCGTTTTAATGTACCACCATTGCTCAAAGCATATCTAGATATCAGCTGTTCATATGCATAAATTAATTATCTGGATGCTAGAGGTATTTTAACAGTTATGTATGCATGCTTTATATTTATTTAGTTTGGGTAAATTTGTACAGGTTGATTAGCATTGTTTCATCATCAATTTAATTCACTCTTAAACAATAATTTTTTTTTGGCAAAGCCCGTTTGTAATTATCAATAATTCATTACAAGTTTCAGTTAATTCTGTAGGATACTCAATAATTGAAAAAATTTGTATACATTTTTTTCCCAATTCTCAAATAGTCTAAACTTGTTCTATTTCTGTTCAATTTTAATTGACGTTATACCGGGTGTCCTAAGTTATAGTATACAGGCAATATATTGCTTATTTGACAAGTTAATTAATAAATAAAAAAACTGCATTGAATGGCAGTGAAGTACCTTTCTAATGACTTAAAAAAATGTTTTATATCTGACATCCCTGTGGTGGCTACCCCTAACTTTTTATTTTCAAATGGCACACCCTGTATATTGTCATTAACAATTGCGTGTCGTTCTATTTGGAATACAACTATAGCACATACTTGGTATTTTTTAAAATTAATATTAACAAAAGCATCAATATTTAATGAAGTATGAATTTCAACTAAAATACCTCTGATGCAACGAATACAGCAAGTGCTCAAAATTATTTCCCGCAGAATCCATACAAGCTGCAAAACGTGTTTAAAACTTTCTTGTGCAGGGTCTCAATAGAGCTGTGAAATGTAAAACATTTTTTTATAAGCCATTTGGAGGGTACTTTAAGATGGGCCTCACAATTTAGACAGCTCAAAACAGTTGGCACCCCTGACTTGCAACAAATTTTGGGTCATTTTGTATGCAAAAAATCTAAAGAATGCAGTAAAATTGAGAGTTGAAATTTGAACATACTATAGCTTGGACCCTTTTCTTGGGGATGGGGTATTTTGGTCAAGTTTTAGATTGTTATAAAAAAGATATAAGCCATTAAGTGATGGTGTGATTTTGACATCTTTGACACTTTGTGTTCACCAATTTGAACGCCAAGACCTTATCCCCAAAAGAAAGCCTAGAGAATTCGATTCTGAAAATATGAAATCTCAGTTCATTGCATTTTTTGAGATTTCCTGCACGGAAAATTTTGAAAACGAACGCTTCAGTACATTAGTTCAGCTGTTCCACCGTCTTGATTGATGGCGCTGTATGGAACTTCAATGACAGATTACGACGGTCAAATGCCGTTGTCTTGTCATGTGTTTTGTGAACATGAAAAAAATATTTCAAAAATTATTTATTTATTGCTTAGAGCTTGTTAGTATTTGTAGGCGGTTGAAATAAATTAATTTTCATGCTGGAGAAGTAAATTTGTGCCCCGTTTATTTTTATTTCACATGTGCCTCACCACAAGTACCTATCGTGGAATAAACCACAAATATTTTTAGCTATCGCTAGTGATTCCACGAAGTGCCTGATATTTATTGATCCTCATATCGGGGTCTTTTGGTTCCACCGGGGTCCTGTACCTAGCCATAGATTGCATCAGCATAAACATAGTTATTTACATCAGCCTCCTGAGTTATTGAGGGAAACTACATTGGTGATAGCATTGTCTATTTCTTTTTATAGACAATGGTGATAGTAATAAAACTAATTGCATTCTACTAATTGACCAAAATAGACATTTCGTATTCTATTGAATTCTGTTGTAATCTATTATTTTCGAAACACAGGAATAAAAATGTTATATATGTTTGATCTTTAATTATGTATCCAAATGTTATTCTAAAATACTTTTTGCAGTTTTCCTCCAGTTTGTGATAATACGACATGCCTGTTTTTGCATTGGCTTTTCTTAATTATTTAAGTAAATTATAGCAAAAATGTTTCATTCCATTGAATACGAAAACAAATCATTTAGGCAATCTGCTTGTAATAGTACAAGTTTGAAGTACAAAGTGAGTAGGTAGTTTTTATATTTAACATAATACAGAAAGAAATGCTAATCAGGTAAACTATAAAAATGTTTATTATAGCAATAAAAAGACATATCTGCTCTTTCTATAAAAATATAAACGAAATTATTGTTACAAATTCAATACATTTGTCTTCATATTTATTAAAATACATGGCAACTGAAGTTCATCTTCTAACCTGTGTGCAGTTACATCGGACTTCATTTTAGTTACATAGTTACATGGTCAAGTTTTAGATTGTTATAAAAAAGATATAAGCCATCAAGTGATGGTGTGATTCTGACAGTTTTGACAATTTGTGGTCACCAATTTGAACGTCAAGACCTTATCCCCAAAAGAAAGCCTAGAGAATTCGATTCTGAAAATATGAATTCTCATATCATGTTTCATTTTATTGAATAAGAAGACAAATCATTTAGGCAATCTGCTTTTATTATTACAAATTTGAAGTACAAAGTAAGTAAGTAAGTAGGTGGTTTTTATATTTATCATAATACAGTATGGTTGATTTTCCACTGACTCCTCTCAATAAATCAAATGAATTATTGCAAAGAAATGCTAATTAGGTATATAAACTACAATAATAGAGTAAGATCCCAGAGCGATAAGACATAACTTATTTTCAAATAGATGAAATGTTAGGTTCTCAGTAGCAATTCGTGTGCTTTGAATACCCTTGTGTTTGTGGAGCTTTCCTAAGGGCACCTGGGCAGGTATCAGGTGAGAAAGGTAACTAAAAATAAGAGTTACCTACTTCACTTAAATTTAAATGTCTGATTTTTATATATGTTTTGTAGAATAATATTCTAGAGTAGTATCATAAGTGTCGGACACTTTCCATGTACCAAAACTTTTGTCAGATGCTTTAAAGCTCCACAAACTCCATAAACGTATAGTATTTAGTATAGTTCGAATCTGTTGGAGCACATATTACTTGGTAATAATTACCTTGATAACATATTTGAAAGTCAGACATGTGAAAATAAATAAAGTTTATTTATTTTTTGTGGAGCTTTAAAGATTGAACATTTAAAGACTACTCTACTAGTCAATCCATTGTCCCGACTGCATTCTTCTTTAATACTGAGCATACCCAATCAATATTTTGGAGTGATTGCACTGTAGTTGAGTAACCCAATCTAACACATACCCCAGCTCTACAATCCTATTTCCTGTAATAGGATTTTCAGGCTTAGGTTCTATTTCACATTCCAACTGATGTGACATCATTCTAAAAAAATCATTATTCTATTATTTTTAAAATTATCTGTTTTCAAAATAAATTTCAAGAGGTTTATTTGAGAATAGCTACTTGGAAATAAAAAAACATTGTGTGAAAGAACTTAGTTCAAATTCATCTGATGATATTATCCCAGGTTCTTCACTTCTTTTTTTTGTGGTAAAGACACTTCCAAATTATCAGCATCCATATCTGTTGTTGGGCATCATTAGGTATATAGTCGTGGAAAAAAATACATATCTATAGGTTATGTCACCTGATAGTTTGGACAAGATTAGCTTTTTGCAATCAGATAATCCCAATTGAATTTTGTTAGATGTTAGATTGTCGCCTTGGTTTGCTTTGCATTTTATCATTACTTCTCAATAAATGGAAATTATAAATCTCGGATAGGTTTGAAACTTCAAAATATAGAGAACCGACGATAATGATTCATATACTATTTTAATTTCAAAAATTTCGCCAAAGATCTTTAATTGACTTTTTGAGTCCAATGTTAATGTCATTTGGGACCTGGATCATATTTATTATAGTGATGGAAAAGATAGATTCTTTGGCATGGTTTACATTTTGTGACGTTTTGTAAAATTCTAACAGCTCACCACTGTAAACATATATGTCAAGGGCAACCGAGATCGTAGATGGTTGTGACTGTGCAACCAACACCAAGAGAGGTTTTTAAGGCATCCGTATTCCAAGAGGAGGTGATGGCAACTCAACACTGCGTTTAAGAAATTAAAAGGCAGGAAAAGACATACCGTTCAGTTGTCATATTCACCGACAGCCAGGCTGCACTGGAAGCTAGTATAAAGGTATATAGGTGCCCTGAACACACTTGGAGACCATTGCAAGATCATGGTAGTCTGGACACAAGGGTCATAAGGCCAAAAAGATTGTGGTTTAACTAATGATTTTATATAGTTTGAGTTAAAACAAGAGGTATACTTAACCGAAAAAATTGACGTAAGAATTGAAATCATATTCATAAATTGATTGATTTTAATTATTTGTAATCTAACCAATAAACTTAAATTAAGCAGCATGTAATAATCAGAAAATTGAAGTATTATCGGAATAAATTTATTATTGAGGTCATCTAATTAAAAGAAGGTATTCTCATTATTTTCATGAACACAGTCTTGTTTATTGAAAGCTTTTCAAACCGGTCAATCAACATAAAAACACAAGTTATCGACTAATTTAGACTAATATGGAGTTCACTTGTGTTGATCTAAAAACAGCACACTTGCGATTTGAAATTAATAACAAATTGGAACGAGTTCAAGTTTACAGTTACTTTACTGTAATGTGCTTCAAATAAACTCTCCAGGTCATCCTAGCGAGCTAATAATTTTTTTTAGAAAACACGAAGCTTTTGGAATGAAAGTAGATAACATGGGAAATGATACAAACATTCAGTTCAAGTGCTTGGGTTGTTGAGCACAACCGAAACGAGTGAATGAAGGAAGTATACAATAATTATTTCAATTCAATATTAACTATTGACTCTAGAGCCAACACCAAAGTTTTATGTATATATTTTGACGCTTGCCTACCGAGAGTGTCCTCCCCTAGCAGCCAAGGAGCTGTATTTTGGAGATGATCTGTTTTCTGATGAGAGAACATTTATATTTCATGGTCATGGTTATCATCAAAATTGCTGCTATTGGTCTAATGAGAATCCTCACTGGATGAGAAAAGAACATACGCAATATCCTGAGAAAGTAAATGTCTGGGAAGGAATTCCTTGAAATCATCTTGTAGGTCCTTTTTTTTGAGTCGTGGATCTATAGAATGGCCAGTACGATATCCTCATCTGGCGCCATTAGACTACTTTTTGTGGGGATATGTCAAAAGTATTGCTTACAAATCAACGTGCTCAAGCGTTTTAGCCAAAACGCCCTCATTTATTCGTTATCGAATTTACTCCATTTGGCTGTTCTACACTGTATATACGAGATCAAATACCAGAATACAATATAGAGAAATCACGCATCACATATACTAATAAGGTCATAATAAAAGGTCACCCTACCACATAGGTGAAGAAACCTCCACACTGTTGATTAGAGTTGATAAAGGTTATATATTATAATGTCATTGGAAAAGGTCATAGACAAACATCCCTTGTTAATATTATGAACTCATACGTTGCCTGCGGTAATGATTTTCAATTTTTTGTTTAATATACAAAAGGTTTAGTGTCAATAAAAAAAAGAAGAAGATTATTATGATCTAGATAAATAATCTATTCAAGATCACCCCAAAATATTTCTAGAAATCTAGATCGATGTATATATTTGGGGTTAATGAAATCTTTGTACACAAGCTTATCTGAGCTTGTGATATTTTTCTGGTAGTCGAATATCGTCTACAATTGGTTTAACTTCACGGAATGCACCATTTTATTTATTTCAGAAATAACAATATTGTGCGAAAACATTCAGCTGCAAATATTGTATTGGGTGTATAATAATATTATCGGGAATTCCGGTAGAAGAATAAAAACCCTTTGCAAATAAGAAAATTGTATTAATTTGACATCTTTCATTGAATAAAATATCCAAGATAACATACAAACAAAAACAATAGAAAATAATTAATGAAATAAATCCAATACAAAAAAACTGACAAAACAAATAATCACATAATCCACAATTTTAGTCTTGAAGTTTAAACCAACTACATAAAAAGAAGAATCCCATTTTGGACGCTACTGTATCGATGAACGATCGCTATTTTACGAAACAACCTGAACAACTGTCAAAACTTGATGCTCAGTAGGGGATTAAATTAATAGACAAATCTAAACTGTTTCTGTTATAAGCAATACATGATTTTTATTGCTGTCGCATCTTTAACGAAGAATCTATTTATTTAAGCTGGTAATTAAAATGAAAAAGGTTTATTATACTGACACAAGCTAAGTCAACAAAACATGAGCTAGTATTGTGTACTTTCAATAAAAATCAACTTAAATTAAATAAATTTGATAATAACCTAACAAAATGTTCAATACTTCAGGAAATGGAATGAAAACTACTACATTTTCTCAGACCTTCTAGACAGAAGGAATCACTACAAGCCAATCAAAATATATTGATTGTTAATGTTTGGAGGAACGAGAACAGACTGATTAAAGAAATATACATGATGTTTCAAAAATAATCTGAAATATTGTTCGTCATTCAATTTCAAGACGAAAAATTAATCAGTTATATCTAAAATGATATATTACCTACAGGATGCTCAATGTTTTTAGTAATTCAATAAAAACAATAACATTGTGATAAAAATAAAAAAAAAGTAGTACATTTTAAAGCAAATGTTCAAAATATTTGAAATAAAACGTAATATCTATTGATAAGAAAAGTTTTGTTTTAATTTTATCATTATCATTATTGCGCTTCCAGTGCTAATTACAATAATATTATTATTTCACATTTTATATTGAACACATGTTCAATATATTTTGTCCACGACGATTTGATAATTTTAACATGTTACGTGTGCCTCTTCAAGTATAATGACGTACATTATTCACCAGTGAATAATAGGTGTGGATAATGAAACAGTCAAATGACACATAATTATATTAGATAATTCATACAAACGACACAATATATTAAATAAAAATTTACACCGCTATTATAATTTGTTCAATAACATAAGAAGTTATCAGCTTTATGAATGTAATAAACTTCGTGAATAATAGCCATCATTATATGCTTATTGAATAATATTCTATTATTCATCAACCAAAGAGGTGATACTTTATTTAAGGACCAAACTGTCACAAAGTAGTGACATAAATAAATTTTTGATTCTTGTTTTAATGTTCGTATATGTT
Organism: Galerucella calmariensis; assembly: GCA_910591675.1. Taxonomy (NCBI): domain Eukaryota; kingdom Metazoa; phylum Arthropoda; class Insecta; order Coleoptera; family Chrysomelidae; genus Galerucella; species Galerucella calmariensis. Next base: position 90,721 of record CAJUYG010000439.1, read on the forward strand.
CCTTCATGTATTTATAATGTGTGGTGTGTGGAGTGGCGAATTCCACTGCCGTTGTTTTCACATGACTGCCTGATGCGACGTAGTTTGCTTTAGAATTTCTGTTAAATCCGATTGTGCGTTACAATGCATGTGTTCTCCATTTCAATTCAGGTGAGCTGACTGTAAATTGTTGTGCCTCAAAACTTTTCCGGATTCTAGAAAAATGCGAACTTTAATTTAAGTTTTGCGTGTGCAGCATACTTTATCCAGAGGTGTGATTATATTTCATTTCGCATCTAATTTAAACCAAAGTAAAAAAAATGCATTAATCTCGGCTTAACTCTCATTTTGTCTGTTCTAATTAAGTCTTCGCCAACAGCAAGAACTATTTCAACCTCGACAAATCTTGGGCAATGAATTTCAATCCGGCTTTCTAACTCATTACAGTGATTTACAACTTGGATATATGTATACTGCGATCTGGAGACTTTTGAGTAATTAACAAGTATTAAGTTATTACAGACACCCCAGCTCTGTCGTCGTCGGTAAAAATGGAATCAGGGTGGTTCGGATTTGGAATTAACGACCTCCATAATTAGTTTGGTAGAGATAATGGAAAATCTCGTTGAGCAGATATAGGTATTCATTTCAAATTGAATTGTTGCAGCCAAATGAAAGTTTTGAGTTTTAGATATATAGACACAAGAGAAGATTTTTGCGTATAAAAGTTTGGTTTTCATTTATTTTAACCGTTCAAGGTGAATATTTCCAGAATCTGTTAATCTGAGGAGGCATCCACATTATCTGGGCGCAGAAACGTTGTAGCTTCTGTATTCTGACTCGTGAAATGTCTCCCACCGATGTTGGATAATTCGTAAACGCATTATCTTTGATTGTTCAGAATACTAAGAAAAAAGAGTGAACAGAATCCCTAGCAAACTAAATACAAATCTCGGAAATTTAATTTGGCATTTAGTAACAAATATTGCTAATTGCTAGTTTAGTATATTGTGTCACAAGGGCAGAAAATGAGCATCAGCAGCCCGAAGTGAGGGCAGCTGATAGTTAAAGGCCGCTAAAGCATTTCCAGCATGTGTGACAAACAACTGTTTTTCGCCTACCGCATAAACCAAAAAATAAGAAAATATAACAAAAAACTTTGACATACATTGACCTTTAATGATTGATTTCCAATGATAGAATTGAAGAACGCATTTTTATCACTTCACTACAACATGGGAAACATATTGAAGGTTCAGTGATTGTTATAATTTTACTCCACCTACTTTTCGTTTCAAGAGCTATAACTATTTTAAGGTGTGGGATATTTCAACGACATTCATAAAAATTCACTAAGAACCAAAAGCATATAGTGAAAAGGAAATTAACGACACATGCACGCAAACAGTGATATAAAAGAGAAAAATAAGTATGGAATGCATTAGGCAAATTCTGACATGGTTGACTGACAGACAATTGAGGGGTCGCTAGTGCCGTTTTACCGGCGTCATGGATAATGGGATCTCTCGATATCTCCGCTCTCTTCCTTCTTAGAGGGGAGACTGACGTTGCTGCTGGAATATGCGGAAAACTTTATTATCCTATTGATGAATTCTATTTATCCTCGAGGGAAAACATTCATATTCAAAACAACTACTCGACCTCATTATGTCTTTAAATAAATTCGTGTAAAACGTACGAAGATTTAAAAAAAAATCTGCATAAATTTGGTGATTTAAATTGGTGTATGTAAAGCTGTAAATTATACTATCGCTTTCAGCCTAATTTAATGCATATGTTTTTCACAATAGAATCGTTTCCACTTTCCAGTAAAGTCGACAATGTTTTTTCAATACGTCTTACCTGCTTTTCAAAATAGTAAAGTACCAAATTATGTAGTATCTTAAAAATGAATATCATAGCACAATAAAAGAGCCTGTTCCTAATATTAAGCCACTGTGAAGATTCAAACATCCATTTAGTTTACGTGTAATGGTGGTATCTAAGAATAATGGGCTCATTTACATATTTTTATTTTATTTCATCATTAGGAAGAGCATATCATTTTGAGGCTCTGTGCAAAAAATTAGACGTCAGCGAGACTCCTAAGTCATAGGTACGTTCGAAATATAAAATCAAAAGATATTCTCATTTTTAATTTTTGGTTGGTGTGGAAGAAACTCTCTCATCCTCACTGGGGAGGCTAGTACTCTTTTTATAACATTTACCTCTTCAATAATTTGGTTAATACTTAATTTGTGACTTTCGATCACAATAGTTGAGCTGTGAACAAACACTTCATTTACGTCAAGCTATAAAACAACAATCTTTGAAAACAACTGACAAAATACTTACTAACAGCGCATGTCAGTCCTCACAGTTCCTTCTTTCGATAGAGTATCGAAATTACCGTTCCGTTGCGGCTCTAGAACGATCACAAAATGGTAATATTACGGTCACGAATAGCTTGGAACAGCATTAACAATATGCACTTGCGCAGTGCCATTCTAGAATGGTTCTTTGCGAGGTTGGAACGAACCTATCATAAATATAAATAATAAAATGTAAAGGCCAAGAATACTACCTTTAGGCATTCCGTTATTAAAAACGACATATGAAGAGAGACTACTATGCTATTTTGTAATTTGTTTAGATAGCTTTTTATCCAATCTAAGACTTTGCCCTTAATACCTTAATGAAACAATTTATTCAGCAAGATATCTCTATTAATCGTCTCAAAAGCCATTTGTAAATCAAAACATACTGCTAACGTGAATTTACCCACATCAATATTTTTTCCATTCTCTAACAATTAACTGCAATGCTGATTCGCAAGAATTTTTATACCTAAAACCAAACTGATATCGAAAAATGATATTATTTTCAGTGAAGTATTCTAATTATGGAGTATTATCACAGTTTCCTGTAATATTATCGAATTTAATAAGCAATTATTAGAATAGATATGATAATGATAATGATGATGATAATGATGATAATGATAATGGGCTCGTTTACGAAAATTTTTAAATCACTTTTAACTGTCGTAAAACAAAGTACTAAGGATAAAAATATGAAAATTTCATGTCAATAAAATATGTGATTCTCCTAATGCAACCAATCAAACAAGCATACCGTAGCGGGGCGAAGACTATGACCGTGACGTCACTGCATATGAAAGTTAATGTGCACTAACATTACGCTTCTGACAGTAACGTGCCTCGCATAGAATTTATTTATATTGTATTAGGTACTTCTTAGAAAATTTTTGTGTGAATAAAATAAAATGTGTGGACCTTATTTTAATAAAGGAGACTCATTAAATGTTCCAGAAGTGGACTTGCTAATGATTATGGAGTTTTTTAATCAAAAACACGAATTTCTAATATTATAATTTTATACAATGTGACACATCCTTCTGGCTATTTTCGAGTCAGAAAGATTAAAATGTCAATATTTTCATAAATACATGCTCTCTCGAATGATATACAGGATGATTTCCAGATGTTTTAGTTTAATCCTGGTCTGGTGGACAAAGTTACGGAGATAACGGTTAATCAAAACTTTGCAGAGAGAAATAAATACATTTATTTTAATCATGACACCCGAACATAAACTAAACTCAAAATGTTGCAAAGTTGTTTGTACTCTTTTAGAGTTTGAAAAAATGGACGAAGCTAAGTGTTATTGTCCTGCTTCGGAGGGAGGCTGTAAGCATCAATAACACCAAAAGCTATAAGAACAATATTATCTACGTATTTTAGAAAATTTAGATTAATACAAACGTGTGGTTTTCAATAACCCTCTCAATATGGATTCACAACGTATTTTATAAGGTAATTTATAACGATGACGTACTTCTGATTGAAGAAAAATGAAATTTTAAGAATACCCAAAAAAGTATGTTGACTTATCAGTGAATGCTTTGAGTCTTTTTATGCTTTTCTGCCACTACTTCCGTTTTTTTGCATCGTTATTAATAGAAATATATGTTATGTTAGATGTCTTAATCGTAGTACTTTTACATTCTGGAACCGCACAATAATTATAGCTTTTTTTTACTCTGGTTCTGGTCCATTTCTAAACGTTTTTATTTCACAAACATAACACTGTTTAGTTAGTTAATAAAAAATAATAAGCATATTATTACAAGCAAGCAATAGTATATTATTAAACGAGCAATTTATGATAGCCATAATTCACGATGGGTGACGTTTGCGTCACGAGCCGCAGGCGAGGGGCGCAAGTCACCCAAGTGAATTATGGCCATAAATTGCGAGTAGAATACTATACTTTGTCCACGACATTTAATTTATTTATTAATAAATAAAAGTCAGTAGCGATTTGGCATATTACTAACCTCAAAATGTTGTGGCAGCTACTTCAAATAATTTGACATATATAGAGATGGGCGATACTGTAGAAAGTATCAATACAACGTACCGTTATAAATATATTGTTTTAAAATACTTAATATTAGAAAATATCGTTATGAAAAGTATCAATACTGAAAATTACAATATTTTATAGATACGATATATGTCAGGAACAAATTTCCTGAACAAAATACACAGATTTAATAGTTTATTCCATATTGTACCCCCCATCTCTAGTCGTGAATTATGAACCATAATACACTACAGTGTATTATGAACCATAATTCACGACAGTTGATATATGGGTACCATATACCTTTAGTTAGGAGGTAAAATATTGACTTATTATTAGGTGGTCGTGGACAAAATATCCGCTCTCTGGACGAAAGATTTCATATGCGATGTCGTCACGCATGAAATTCGGAGAGGAGTGCTGTTTAATTCTTTTAGGCGACTTAGGAGTCTCGCTGACGTCTAATTTTTTGCACAGAGCTTAAAAATGATATGCTCTTCCTAATGGTGATATGTAAATGAGACCATTATTCTAATGCATTGGAAAATTTTTAAAAATATTTTCCAAAGACACTGACCGCTTAACTACTTTTCGGGCTATATGTTGCTTCTTAGTTAAGCGGTCAGTGTCTTTGGAAAATATTTTTCGAAACTTTATGAGGCGTTAGAATGATTATTATTCAGCGATATCTATTCTAATAATTGTTTATATACATCAATTTCTAGTAATTTCTCCGCATGTGGTAGAGTGTTAGTTGGTCGAAATTCCCAGCTTTTGTGAGTGTTGTTTACTTTTTCAACAGGAGTGACAATACTAGTTTTTAATGCGTTTGGGAATATACCAGTCTCGAGTCTCGAGAGAAATGTTTATTAATTGCAACCATACATGACCAATGACCTCAAATGATGATTTTATGATTTCACTATTCAAAACAGGAATTGTCGATCCATTATTGTCTAATTATTCAACTAAACTTCCCAACTTAGTTACATTAAGTAATTTGAAATTATATAAACTAAATAGCTAAATAAACTAAACCGAGAATTTGGTGTGTGCTATTCATGAAATGATTGTTGAAATAATTTGCAATTTTCATGCTCTCTGTTACTACCATAATGTTACCATTATTTTCAAATGAAATCCCATTAAAAGGGTTAGAATTAAAGTTTTCAGGGTTTCTAAATCAACTGAGAATTATTAACATGTTGATCAATTTTATCATAGTAGAAACAACTTTTTTTTATTTTTTTTAATTTACCACAATATTCCTTTATTCTTTGATTTCATTGGAAATTTTTATAAGCTTTGCCTCTCTTGAGTATTTTTCTTTCATTCATAATAGGTAATATCAAGGTAAATCATTAACTGTATGAATAAATTATTTAATAGGAGCTATTCGATCTACAACTGATCTGCAATTGTTTAATATCACTTTACACCAAATTAACCTCGGTACAGACATGCAAAAATTGCAATCTAACAAATTCTAGCAAATATTAAAATGTAATTAGTCATATCTACAACGGGTGCAAACATGATACCACATATGAATGAAATAAATATTAATGCTTGGAATATACGTTACCAGACATTAAATCATTGACGATTTCATTCGGACAGCAATACTGAATATATACCTACTGTGATTATTTCTGCCAAACCGAAGCGAACGTTATTTTTATTATTAGTAGCAATAAACTGTTAGCCCAGTCTCTATGTGTGTCGATTTCTCATCGGTCAGTATTCATAAATTTTAATGTACCAAACATCTACCTTCAACAATACCTTCTCTCACTAGTATACAGGCGGATCAATAACAATAGAAGGGACTGGGATAGGATAGTGTACAGAGCAGGAACCAAGCACTCTGAAAGCTTGGAAAAAAACCCCAAGTATCTTTCAAGCGAAAATTTACAGCATAATAAAGTGTGCCCAGTTCAATATTGACAAAGGATATAGAAGAAGGCGAAGGATTATCACGAGCTCTTGTGTAATCAGTTCTAAAATGATATAAAACTGTCTAGGAAAACACAATGAACTAGCGAGAACATCATTGTCACCATACTGTGGGTTTCGGGACACACTGGAGTAGAATGAAATAAAATAACAGATTAATTAGCCTTCTGGGGGCCGGAATCCTCATATTGGAAAATCTGACCGCTAGAAAGATCTAGTAGGCCTAATACAATCGAATATGCTACTGGAAAACTACAACTAAGAGTCTTGACAGGTGTTCTGACGGGATTCTGTGGGATGGAGATACCTCTATCCACATACTTGCGCAATGCATAGCAGTACAGAATCCTAGGGCATAACACCTGGGAGAATACTGGATAGAAGTGGGTCGCCTGTGGATATTCTTAAATTTCTCCGAGAAATAGGTCTGAAGGAACTACACCACACTATTGGTATAGTGCTAGAGTTAAAACTAAAATTTATGGCATTGAGGTATTTAGTATTTATTTGTTAGGTATAAAATTTTTTATTTCCGCTATTTTTACTTTTTTATTTCAAGCCATTCTCCTTTGATATACATTTGTAATATTATCGAAATATGTAAAAATGTTTAAAAGTATTAAAAAGTTGTTTGCTGGAAATGTTCAATATTTATCCCGAAATTCGACCACAGACTGCTCTACAAATGGATTAACAACCGATGAATTAATCATATAGAATGATGGAAGTGTATAGCATAGATAGTGGCGTAAAGCTAACATTATATGGTAGCTATCCAGTACTAGCTCACCTGCTTGACTCGCTCGGCTATTAACAATGACTCATTATAGGTCATTTATCACTATCGGTGCTTCATTACACTGGTAATGAAGCTGGTCCGACAACAGACTATTGCGTTAGCAATCTATTTATTTGGGCACAGCTAAACTTAACGCCTAATCCAGGCTGGATTTGAACGTGTTACTCAACCGTAAAACCACATGGAAAGTTGTGGTTGATAGAGAGCTGCGAAGCTAAAATTCACATCAATTATAATTTCGCGATAAACATTTAATATTTTATACGTGTTGCGGAAATTTGATCACAGGCTGTATGAGAAATTGTTTGGTAAATTTAAATTTCCGAGCTTGATTATATTATTGTAAATAAGGCTCCGTCAACTTACGTTCATTGGAATTTTAAATTTTGTATACATAGGGTTTGTGTTTAATGTACCGTCTTCAATGCATGGCATCCTCTAATCTCTCAGCCACTTTCTCTTTGGTCAACAGTTTCTCACTTTCCTTCTCCTCTACTTTGTACTAATTTTTGATAGTCAGGACTCATTTTAGTGTCAAGCAAAATCGGTTTTGGTTTTGCAGTCTTGGTCTTGCGATTCTGCAATACCTGGACCAAGACTAAGATCGTTCATAAACTACTAACCAAATGTGGTAGACTAAACCAACAATTCCTTGTAGATTGGACATATGAGAATACTTGTTATAAAATTAAGATATTTGGATGGAAACCTGATTTATGCCTTGGTTATGACTCTTTTGCTTATTTAAAATTTTATTAATTAGGTATTTATTGATCACTTTTAATTTTTGCTTATAAAAAGCATTGAAAATTTTCAAAACCATATAAGCAAGAGGTTGAGTGAACAAGTTCAAGACGGAAACTGTATACCAAAAACCAAGAAAAAAAACTGATACTTCTTGAGCAAAACTGCAAGTCTCTTTCAAACCGAAACTCACGCCCTAGGAAATTGTGCCCAGTTTATCGTGATATCGGACAGTGAAGCAGCCATTAATGCAGTGAGTTCTTGTGTAATCAGTTCCAAAATGATATAGGAGTGACTATATCAGTGAATTCCATTGATATATTGTTGATAATCGAAAGTCTATTTTCTAATGATTATCAGTACATACTTTATAGCTAAACGTGTTAATATCGAATGTTTTCAGCCGCATTCTTTTCACAGCTTCAGATGAGTTTGTCAAACTATATAATAGACCCCCAATACTCCAGGTGTTGACATATATACACATGCAAAATGTATTTGCTCTATTTTGTTAGAACTCCAAATATGAAAAATATTGATAACTATTCGTTTAATTTTATACTTTTTCATTGAATATCAGCTGGAAAATGAAATCATGCCGTTTATTATTTGGCTGTGAAAATATAAATAAAAACTAAAAGGGTAACACTGTATTATGTCATTTGCAATGCCGTTTGAACGGGAGTTAGCGAGTTAAAATTTTGCATCGCATATTGCAAAAGCACTTTTCCACAGACCATAAAATAGAATAGCTCATAGTCATGATATTTTATTTATCCTGCGCGCTGCATGCGTAAACCAATGACCCGAAAATACGTATTCAGGAAGCACAAGCGCGTAGTTCACTAATCAGTCACAAACAGTTCGGCGGATAATAAAATATTGATTTATTGGGCCCTATACTCGAAGAGAGTTGTAATCGTAACTGTATGACATATAACATATAGAAGCCCCAGCCGATGATATAAAAACATAGAATGGACGGAAAACCATCACCGCAACAAACTACCCTCCTAAGTGCTCATCTTTGCCCTGCCAGTCGCCACTTTGATGGCCCCGTATTCTAAGACAATCGACGCTTGATAATATTATTAAGGGGTGGCAATATTACCGGTCAACGGCCACCAAGACCGGAATGGGGTTGATCCATCACCCATCACCCCTGGCACCCTCGCCATTAATCTATATCGATGCAACAATGTGTCGACATTCTCTCAACAGAACTACGAACGCCTAACAGTCGAATACAATCAGGTGATGGTATCACATCATTTGTTATAACATTCCATATTCAATATATCAAATGAATGTTTTTCTTATCACTTATGTACGCATTTTTACACCCATCGTAACTTCTCAGCGAAATGACCAATTCGAATAATTTTAAGAAAAATTCACATGTTTCTTGATTATCAAACTTTGTATTTGAATATGGATTAATATTATAACAAAAATGTTCTATTATTGTGAAGTGATTATAACATTTAGATACATAGTTTGGCGGACATTTTTTGTGGGTGATGATGAGTGCTATAAACATGCAGTACGTTATTTTATGTATGACTGATAATTCTCGCACGTCAAATAATAACTTTCATATGTAATTTCCTTTTTCTCGACCAGTTTTACAAATAACATTTGCATGGTGAGGATAAATTAATCAAGATTCCTCGTAGTGAAGAGTA
>CAJUYG010000439.1:100282-126440 GCA_910591675.1 Galerucella calmariensis
TAACGTTTATTCATAAATTTAACAAATACAGTGATAAAATACAAATAAATAAAATTGAATAAACATCTAGACATCCACAGAAGTATTGTACATACTTGTATGTGGTGAATATAGGCTGGTGTGTCAAAATTTAAAAAAACAAAAAATGCAGTTAAAAAACAATATAAATCCATTTTTACACGATTGTATTTCAGACATACATTTCGTATATGAGTTTACTCTTTTCTGTTTTTGATTCAGTATTCTATCATTTTGTGTATTTTTGTTTTGTCTGTTTCTTTAACAAATGTTACTAGTTGGGTTTTGAAGCGTTTAAAAGAAGTTTCATCGATAATTCTCTGTGGTAGTTGCCTGAATAATTTGGGTGCTAGGTAGGAGTCACCTTTTTGACCTATTGTTTTAAGAGCTGTTGGTATACAGTATTGATTATTCGATCTTGTCGCGTATCTATGATTGTGAGTGGTAAGTTTGTATTTATTTTTATATTGATGGCATCCTATTTGAATAATGTATAATTGTCTAATATCTAATATTTGTGTTTGAGTATAGAGTAGTGAGCTTGAATATCTTGTAGGTTTGTTGAGAATCATTCGGAGGAATCGCCTTTGAGACACTTCGAGGGCATTTAGATAGCTCCTTGAAACTCCTCCCCAGCCAATAATGCCATAATTGAGGTGTGACTCAATCAAACTGTGGTACAGTATTTTTTACATTTAAAGCTAAAAAATTGGCTTACTTGCTTAAATCGAAATAGGATACTCCGAAGCTTTTTAGTTAAATATTCCATATGATAGTTCCATCGTAAGTGATTGTCAATGTAAATACCCAAGTATTTAATCCTTGCAGATTTTATTGAAAAATCTTGTTGGATATTAAGATTGTATTTTGGCAGAGACGTTTCATGACTACTGAAGGGTAAATATACAGTGTTATCAAAGTTTATTGAGAGTAATCTGCTGTCGAACCAGTCTTTGAGCTTTCCAAGATCATTTTCAATATTTAGTTTGAGATTATACCAGTCATCATGTTTGTAAAAAATCACAGTATCGTCCGCGAAGCTGATTATTTTTCCAATTGTTTCCTGTTCAAATAGATTATTCAAGTAAATTACGAATAGCACCGGCCCCAATACTGTTCCTTGAGGTACACCACATTTAATGTTGATCTCTTCACTCATATGATTTTTGAATTTAGTTTTTTGTGTTCTGCTTGTTAGATAACTTTTGAATAAATTATGAGCTAGACCCCTTACACCCATATCTTCTAGTGTATCTAAAAGTATGGAGTTGTCGACAGTATCGAAGGCCTTTTTTAGATCCAAAAAAAACCCAAATAAAATGAAAAAATTTGGTAGACTTGTTCTGGATTTACGTTTTTCTTGATTTGGTGAAGAATCTTCCTGTCCTCTTTTTGCTTTCTATTTTGTTACTAAAGTTGGGGCTTTATCTTCACAGCCAATACGAAAATACTGTTTCACCAACTTTGCTTCCTGATCAGAAATTTTAATGCAGTCACCATAGCATTCTTCACCAGTATCGCAAGCTTGATCATCTTGCTTAAGAATTGTATCAATCTGAGATTGTTTGGCAATTTCTTCTCGTTTTTAACGTTTAAACTTCAGGTGTACGATGTCCGTCACTTCTTACCGAACTCTCTTTGTTTAGGCAATAAAAACTTCTTCAAATTTCATTTATAACCAGTATAAATAAGACAATGAAAGATCTAGTTTAGTTCTTTAGAGGTCGGGTCCGTTCACATTTAAATACCTAAATTTGTCAGGTCTAGTTCGTTGTATCATAAACAGTCAAGTAGATTAAGACATATTAATTGAAGCACCATCATTACTTAGGATTACCTGCGTTGTGTATAATTAACTTTTCAACCCCTTTAAGCTGTGAGAGAATAAGGGTGGTTGCGAAAGAACGGACATGTGCTTAATTCTGTTCCCATGACTAAATCTAAATTATACTATACAAGGTGGAGTCACGTATAACTTATGGTCTTAAGATGTTGTAAAGGGCGATTATGTCTGTTGTTAATGTCCTTAATTCTTGTGTAAAACCATTTCTAGGACGAAGATTCAAGTCAATTTGAACGGAGAAGTGATCTAATGATCCTTTAAAATCTTTCGTAGAAATAACAAAATACTTCCCCTCAACGAAACACCCACCACTCGATTGGACTTGATACACTCTCCGGAGAGGGGAATACAGCATTGTCTGTTGTTCTATAGTTTTCACTCATAGAATGGCAATACGAAACATAATTATTTGCCAAATCTGTATATCTAGAAATAAATATTATGGATTAACATTGTACATGTGCATGACTACCTAAATGTCCAGATTATTTCCAAAAAGTCATCAATAATAAAACGATTTTTTTGCCTATCTCGAAAAATATTCAGATCAGCTCAATAGACTGACCAGGAGGCACTTCAGTACTTTCAAACTAAGTGCTGCGAAATGCAGATTACGTTTAAAGAACAATATGAAAATTAATGAGAAAGCTACCATTTTTATACTGGAGCTAATTGAATGTTTTAAAAAACGGACCGTCACCTTTAATACCGAAAAGTATAGCATAGATTCAAAGAACAATAATACCTGGTTGATGTGATGTAGCGAAAAAAAGTTTAACGTAAATTCAGACAAAGGGGAGAAGATATAAATGAGGTAATTGAATTTATCGAATTTACTCCTAATTGGCGTATCTCAAATTTCTATTCGATAAATCCAGGAAAATTAGTAAATCTGATAACAACGCTGAGGGAATACGCAACGTATCGTTTTACAGCCACCTGAGGCTTCTTTCCCAGGGGTCAAACTTGGCGACATGAAGACGTGCCAAACGCTCTATTGGCATTGGCTCTATGCCCTAAGGCTTTACGGTTCACCCTACACGCCCTTACAAATTGTTTCCTAAATTGTTATGATCGTCTTTGTTCGCCACGAGTTTTTTATAATTTTTCCATTCTAAAGAATATAAGGATGAAATCTGCTAAACTAATAACTGGCGAAAATGGGTAATTTCGCCCAGCAGTGTGGTGAATGAATTGATATTTTTGTCACTCCGTGAAATATTCTCGACACCCTAATTTCACTTTTCAACCAATTCTTTTCAGCTAATATATATTCATAAAATTAAAAATCACAATTTGCTTTTTATTTATGTAACAAGCTTGTAAAACTTAACACAAGCCAAATGGAAATGTAGGTATGCATTATTTTATGATTATTATTACAAATTGAAGTAAGTCCTGTAAATAAATATTAAAACAGTGTGGTTATGATAATTATCCGAATATTGTTCCTGTTATTGCAAATTTACACATTTTATGACTCTCATATTAGAAAGCAAAGTATTATAAATACCTACAGTATTATATTTAATAGAAACTACTCATTGAATACGAGATAATCACCCTGTATTTATTTCAATTAGATTATACGCACTAATCAGCTTAAGCTTTCAAATTAATTTCTATAAACCTCTCTCCCAATGCCAATTTAATTTTACCTGCATTATTATACCCCAAATATGTATCTATGATTTTTCCAACCATCATCATATTCTAGCTTACAATCGTTTTTTTAGTAAGTAATAAATCTTAAAATGAAAAGAGGACCTGGAACATGTGCAACAAGAGTATCATCACATAAGGGTGCTGTCTACATGGCAAGCCGCTATTAATTACTAATCTGAAGACTCGTTATGTTTTAATGGAGTGTTTTTGTTACTCATGACAAGGGACAAAACTTCCCCAAACAACACGCACCAATCTGATAAAATGAAAAGGGAGACAAACACGGATCTAAAAATAAATCTGCTCATTTTCAATTTCTTTTAATTAATAATGCAATTTAATGATCTGGGAATATTTATTAAACAGGGTTTTTATGAATATGAAGAGAGACACTCAAATGCAAAGCATGTGGATATCCTAAAATTCTTACACACCCCGAAAAACGCACGTAATATTAATTAAGAAAAACAGCAAGACAATGATTTTTTATATTAATTATGCTCCGATGCTCATAATCATCAACACAATGCTTTGAAATTCTCACTTAATGCGTAATATTAATGCTTAGCAGACATTGATTTAAATCGGGAGCGTTTCATATTAAAATATCCATGATAATATCCATTGACATGAATTAAAGTCCCAGTACGCTGGTGTTATACCTAGTAAATATTATAAACTAATTAAAAGATTTTGAATTAATAATAATACACATAGATTCAAAAGTTTTGCATCACCTTTTTCGGATGCGAAGGAATTTTTTTGCGCTAACAATTTTTGGTTGGCTTGCTTATCAATGTTTACCATTTCAATATGTTCCATATTTTTTGCAATATACAGATGTTTACAGTTTTTTTTGTAAGATAACCTTTTTAGTGCGATCATTTTACCATTCAAGGCATTTGATTTTTACGATTTTAAGTGCAAACATGAATCGTTTAGTCATAAGTGAGATTGACCGTGCAAGAATAGTGGCTTTAGTTGAAGAAGGTCATTCTCAAAGGTTCGTGGCAAATAGAGTTGGCGTTTGGCAAAGTGATGTGTCTCGTGTATGGAACCGGTATCTCCAGACCAATTCTCTTCGTGATAGACCAAGAAGCGGTAGAAGGCGTGTTACTAATCAGCGGCAGAACCGCTATATCCACTTAACCATCCGAAGAAACCCGACCATGGCAATACCAGCACTCCAAAGAGATATGAGACATGCGTTGGGAGTTCAAGTATCGATCTCGACATCACGAATACGAATACTTGCGACAGGTTTGAGGTGTCGCCGACCAATAAGAGTTCCCAGACTACAACCTGAGCACACAGTTCGCCGACTACAGTGGGCTCAAGAACACGCGGCCTTGCCTGAAGAATTTTGGAATTCAGTGTTTTTTCCAACGAGACAAGGATTTGTTTGGTACAAGATGGCCATCGAATACGTGTGTGGCGGGATCCAACGAGAGTTGCTCAGCTTGCCCATGCTCGCCCCGTGCCGCCCTTCAGAGAAGGAAGTGCTTTGTTTTGGGCTGGTATCATGTTAAATGATCGCACAGAGTTAATTCATGTGGAGGTAACGATGACTGGTGATAGGTATCTCAGAGAGATTCTACATCCTCACGTGAGACTATGGCGCGCAGCTGTTGACAATTCCTTCGTTTTTTGGACGATAACGCCCGACCTCATCGGACCAGAGCTGTAAATGAGTATCTTGAAACTGAAGGGATCAATCGTTTGAACTGGCCTGCCCTATCTCCTGACATGAATCCCATAGAACATGCTTGGGACATGCTTGCCAGGGAAGTGGTAGCACGTAGAAATCCACCCAGGAGTGTACAAGAGCTTGTTCATGCGGCCCAAGAAGAACGGCGAAATATTCCTCAACAGAATATCAATAATTTGGTAAACAGCATGGGCAGGCGACTCCAAGCTTGCATAAATTCTAGAGGTGGAAATACTCTGTATTAGAAGTTCTCATAAAGGTTCTCAATTAACCTTTTCTTTAAAAAGAATCAATTTGTACTTAATTTATTCAATATCTAAGAATACTTTTTATGTTTAGAGCAAGTTTATTATTGGATAATAAAAATTTTTGACAAATGTACACGTTTTTTTCATTGAAACTAATTATTTGATTACTCTGATCCATTTATAATGAGCACATTTTTTTTTTCGGAGATTTAGGGTGATGCAAAACTTTTGAATCTATGTGTAGAAAAACATTATCAAATTACCTAATATGCATTAATTAGCCAAATAGCAAAATGGAATTCTAAGAGGACTGAATTGTTGTATAGGTAACAGTCGAATAGCGTCGCTTTAAGGACTGTTTGTTTTTATTAAGTCTTTTGTTGCGATAATTTTGTTTTTTTAAAGAAAGTTGTTGTATTAAATGATTCTATAGTGACTTCTACAATATATGCTATAACGCATTATATGATCATTTCTTTTATAATGATATAATACCTTATAAGCAAGTTTATACAATATCAAAATATCATTTTATAAGACTTTTATACCTAATGTATAAGAGTTCCATAATATACTATATAACTAACAACTACAACATTATAAAATAGTTACTTAAGCTTGTCTTATTAAAGCTGTATAATGTTGCATACTAAATATTTTATAGCATTCAATTGCGTTGCATTATAAAACACTTTTATACGTGAACTTTGAATACTATAAGCCTATCTCTTTTATAAATGTCTTATAGGATAAAACTGTGTATGACAGAATAAATTCGTTCCAAAATCTGCGTTTTACAACTGAAGTGACTTTTGCATTGAAATATCTTATTTTGTTGGGTGACACATACAATTAAAGTATATGATTTGAGTTCTTTGTTACCTTCCTCAATAGTCTCGACTATTTTAAACATTATTCACACAAATTGATATGACCGACAAGATAATAACAAAATCAAAATACACCACTTTGAGGTTAGGAAGCAAATGATTCTATAAAGGTTGTATAGTGCCGCTAGTCGCACACAACCACGTTGAACAACCGAATTATAACCGAATGTTACCATGATGCAAATATCTGTTTAGCCTTCTTAAACACTCTGAAGCATGGTTGTCACATCGACCTAAAAGTTTTATGGGTGAAAGAGAATTTTAACCTATTTATTTTATGTGAACCCGCATTCTAGCCACAACTATAATAGTCAGTTTCACTCTAATGAAAAAGAGATTTGACATTCCTCACATGGCGAATTTCTATTCAAATGCAAATGTATCAAATTGCCTTTTAGTAAGTAAGTAAAGTTCACTATATAGTACTCTCTCTCATTGACATATTGAAATAATTTTCTCGTATAATCCGAAAAGAGCCAGAAATTCTGATATATGATATGAATGTGATGTGAGGAACGGTTATATTGGCAGTGAGTAATACCTTCACAATATACCTAATTATTTTCATCAAATCATGCGAGCGTGCGTTTTTTTTTAAATACGTGTGCTTTTTTCACTTATAATCACACGAGAGCTTTTTTTGTCGAAGTAAACTTGACATCAATGAGAATTTTGTTGCCTGGCAATTTAACGAAAAAAACTGCCACGGACTGCTACGGACATTCCTGAGCTTAAAAGTATACGGCGAATACGACCGTTAATGAATCGCGACATTTCCACAAATAAGATACTTTTCTGACAACGCAAGTTTGAGAAAAATTTAAATACTGTCATCAAAAATTTGTTTACAATGCTGGTTGTAATGCTTTCAAAAGTTGGGTTCCATTTTGTCTCTAGAAAAGTTAGGGCAAACTTTTGTCGCTGTCATAATGACAAAACACCGCGACATTAGTGCATGAATTAAATTTTCCTTCAAATAACAATGCCATGGTGATATGAGCTACTTTCCAAATTAAAAAAGTGCTCCATACGTGGTCGTAGGGAAAATTCTTATTACCATATTATGAGATTTGACAACCTCTACTTTTCGCGAATCTCAATATGATTATTACTTGTCAGGTTAGTTGTATAGTGCCTAAATAATCGTCGTTATAAAATAGTTATCATATACCGTTCCATTTTACAATAAAATATTGTTTAAGGCATTCCTTTGGGATAAAGTTGTTGTATTATAAATCGCTATGTTTAAATAAGCAATTCTTGTACCGCTATCGCCGCCATTATGATCAATTTTGAGTTGGAAACATGAAACTATATTGAAAAATGTGACTTTATCATTATTTAGAGAATTATATTGTGGAAGAATATCCATATGAAGTGATAAACTATTGAAATCATAAAAAAAAGTATTTTAGGATTTTCTATATCTACTTGAAACTTAGCCAGAATTGAAGCGCTTCATTTTGTTGCCAAAAATATACCTATAATCTATTAGTAAAATTTGCGGCGCATTAAAATGTGTGCTATTAAACCATCCAAATGGAATTATCATTTTACTATCGATGTCCACCCAAACAGATCAAGTCGTTTTGATAATTTTGATAATTGAAATATAATTTGGTTCTGATATTCTTCACTAAAAAATGAAATGCTCTTATAAACTGCTATATGACAAAATGTTTCCATTGTGCTCGAAATAACAGCATTATAAAAAAATATATTGCATTATACAACCATTTTGTAAGACCTTCATAGTGCCGCTTCAATCCCATTTCATAGATGTGACTACATGACACACTATTAAATCATTTTATAGTAGCTGTATAAATGATTATAAAACAGTCGATTGAGAGTTGTATAAATGTGTATTAAACAGTCATATAAGAGTTGTATAAACTTTTAATAGAACTGCTATACAACCAAACAGTTGTTAAAAATGGGCCCTTTTTAGTTGTATAAGGATCATATAATTGTTTTGTTGACCGTTATAAGAATTTAAGTATCCTATAAGATATATATTGTAACTGTTCATACAACCCTTATAGAATTTAAATTGCTACTTGGGTAATAATCTGTGATCATTATCATAATGCACAAAAGCATTAATAGTACGCCTGATATAAGGGATCGAGAAAAATGAAGAGGGATAATCGTAAACTTCTTGCTCAACTTAAAATCTAAAAAGTTAAATCACACATAAATTTCAAGAAATTAACTCCTAATAGTTAACTGGCCAATTGGATATTTGTATATTGGAGTGATATTCACTGGACCTAAAAGATCTCTTGTTTCTCCTTACTTTTACCCACTTCCTAAGTCCCAGAGATTAGTAGCTCCTTTAGTTCTATTTCCTGGAGAAATCTTGGGATATCTGCAGGCTTTATCCAATAATCTACAAGGAATTGTGCACTGTATTGCTGTGCAATTCGCAAGTATGTGTTCCATGCCACAGAATCTACATTCTTCTTCCTCCACTCTTTAAGCTTTTTCATGTCCCGTTAGGTTCCCTGTTAAAACTCTTAGTGCAGTTTTACATCGACTTGTTGTTGAAACATGTGATTTGTAGCAAAAAAGTTTTTTTTCTCGTAACAATGAATGTACAATTAATTATACTGAAATACTTATTTTTTCGGTATAAAGTAGATCTTATTTGAGGCTAATAATCTATAGGCTTATTTGAAAAATGTAAATTTCTGTCAAAACTTTCAAATGATTTACTATGAATATGTAATTTGTTGTTTTAAAGTGATGGAATATTATTGAAGATGTTGGGTTTTTTTCTGGGTAATGAAAACAATTTTTACCCAAATAGCATTGTTACATTTCATAACAAAATATTATATTGTGCTTCGTAGACTTTCATGGTTTCCGAAGAACAATTGTATGAAGGTGTGCATAAAGGAGAACAAATATTTTTTTACATTAAAGAAATTACACTCGAATAAATCATTTTTTTATATCAAAATTTCCCAATATTTTCACGTTAATATGGCTTCTTAATAATAAATAAGCAATGTTAGTTTCAAACAAAGGGGGGTCAAACAAATAAGTTTATTTGTCTGTAAATAACTCTTCTCTCGGTGATAAAATTTAAAAAAAGTATAACATGCATGATAATAATTTGCCACTCCCATAACAAAATGATAACTGAAAATATGCAATCCTTGGCTGGGGGACAATGTATGTATGTAATTAATAACGTTGCTAATCATGGGATGAATTTAAGGGTTGCTACCTGCTCGGAGACCAATTCAGGACCTATTCAGCGGCGGTCTAGAAAAATTTGGACCCAGGTTAAGTTAGTTTTGTGGAGAGTGGATTTATTCGGCTCGCATAAGTCTATTGTGTCTCATGTCTATTAAAGTTCCGCCAAACTAATACAGCTTCTCAACAAAGCAAAATTGCATGACTAAAACTGACTTTGCCCATCACTGAAATGTAAACTGCGGCATAATCAAAGTACTTGAAAAAAAATAGAAGACATAAACTTGAATAGATGAGTAATAATTATAACTATAATTTAGTTCGGCAACAAAACATGTATTTGCTGGTAAATGATGATTAAATTTCCTACGCTACTTACATTACCTATTGCATCTTTCTTTTCGCTTGTTATTTAGATTGAATTGTGCAGATTTTTAATATAAATGAATAATAATAACAAAGTCGCTGACCTTACGATAAAATCTACAATTATTAGTGTACTCACAGAAGTTTGCCACTAATTACGGTGAATCATGTCATATGCTAGGTGTGGCACCCGTTTTCTATTTAGTTATAACATCAGTGGCGGATTCACAGATTTGCTATACAATTTTTGCCGACTCCAAATTTTAAAGATCGTGTTCACAGTAAACACGATAATTTTCGAAAAAATCATTTTTTCACTTCAATTTTGTGCATGCCTTAATTATTTTTGATATACTTATTTGACAGGAGAGAAGCTGTTGAATAAAAATGACTTGGTTAGCACAATAATAAAGAGAGGTTATAGTGCGTACTTGCTAAAAATACAAAAGTATTTATTATTATTATCTGTATATAATCGCACATTGCAGCATGTAATACCTTTCTTCGCATCTAATACTCATGAGAGCTCATGGCAGCATGTGTTGAGTGCCTTGATATAGACGCGTAGGTTGATGGTTCGCGCCCGGACTATGGTGAAATTTTTTTCAATTTATTTGCTTTCTATAAGAGAGAAAGATGCAGACAGAGAAACACGCGACGCCGCACAGCTTACAATAGCTTCCTATATCAAAAAGTGTCGTGACAACTTTTGGTAAGAATTTTATCCGTCTAGCCTCCTTTCACAACGCGCGATAAGGAACTTCGTTCCAAAAAATTGTCGCTTATTATTGTTCCGATTGGCATTTTCTGAAAAAGTTGGCTTTGTGAAAAAGTTAACAATTATTATAGTACTAATATAAACATTAAATTTAAATAATTCGTGCATGACCGCTTCAGGCATGCTGATTTTGTTTTCCCAAACTATAAACAAAATAATAAATGTAACAATTTTGTAAATTGGAGTAGAAAATTTAATCTGTCGCCCTTTAAAATTTTCCGCCCTAGACTCTACTCACACTCAGCCTGCTGGTAAATCCGTCACTGAATAACATGCCTCAATAATTTTCTCTGTGCTTTGGTTTGCTACAAAAAATATGCATTTGCATGTTTAATTTATCATCTGCCTTATTGTTGGCCGTAAAAATGTCGACATTGACAAACGAATTTCCACATTTTCAAATTAAAGAAATAATTCACGGAAGAAGGGGGTCAATCGAACGTAATTTGATGTCTTGGAAGTAACAATAAGTGATGATGAATTAAAAAAACTGAAACACACGCTTTATGAGTAATCAAACTGAAAAGTAGAAAATAATTCTTAGTTTGAGAATGGAATTTCAAAATAGAAAGAATAGTAAGATCAAGCACCCCGCGGCTATTACCACAATGACATTAAATTTCTCGTTAATCATTTTATTCTTTAATTAACAATTTTTTTACTGTTCAGCTCGCTCACCTTTGCAGCGTGTTTTTCAGTTTTTTTTGGAGCCGCAATTTATTATTTACCAATATCTAATAATTGATAACACAGCTTCATAATAAAAGAAAATTGTGAAAATCAACTATTAAAATCGCCATAATACCACACCGGAAACACAATAGATGCATTATCAGTTGTTTGTTAGAATTCTGAATAGTGCCAGTGACAGTAACAACAATTTAGTTTATGATGGTATTTGATACGCTAAAGGCGGCGAGCGTCGACGTGTGGTGGTAAAGGGCTTTGTAGTGAAACAATCATATCAAAGGACTCAATGCACCAGCACCCACTACCAGAGCTGTGAATAATATTCATCAATCAACAATTCAGATTTGGTTTCCATCTGCTAATAATAGACGAATAATAATAATTAATTCACGATAATATATATTTTATTTTATACCGCTAACGTATTTGAAACTTCTTTTTTAAGCTTTTCTAAGTAGACTAAGCAAACTTAAATTGAACATCAATCAGCAAACCATTAAAACATAAATGAAAATATAATAAAATTAATAAATAAATAAAAAATATATAAAATATATATAAAAAAATGGTATATCACACTACAAGAGCAGAAAGTTTGAGATTCCTGCACGGCTTCACCTCAAGCATCATGGCGCGCAGTTCAGGGCTCTCAAACTTTCTGCCTGTGTTGTGTATACTATTTTTCTTCATTCACGGCCGAAGGTACGTACTTGCTGCTTCTGTTGGGAGACACAAAGTCGAACATTTATGCTTTGGTTTGATCTTTTCAGTAGTTCCGTTTGTCGATGCACGTAGGTCTCTTCCAAAGAGGGGGTGATTTGTATTATCAAACCTCTTCCGTTAAAACCTTTCCGACACAAAAGAACGGCTATAACAAAACAAATAACGATTTCCATGAATCATAGTCGTTCTCCAAAAATATATTTCGTACTCTAGTTTTGATTATACAACGAAAACACACACAAATTGTTACAATAATAATTTTCCTGTAAACATATTATGTAGTGTTCATTTATGTTGGCAAAACACATTCACTCACACAATCTCGCTAAAACTTAATAGCCAAGACGAGAGCTCGCAGCATATTCTCCACTTAAGGCGCAGTCCAACGGCAAGTGGCGAGACCTGTCTATTATAATTATTGGATATCCTAGCTCAAGATTTAGTACTTGTTGTTAAACATAAACCCTCCTCGCATCAGTAAATATCGCTGAGCCTTTATAGACTTGTTCAGCTCCAAATATAACTTACTGCAGTTCCATGAAGTAATGAAGTGGCGTTCTCTACTCAGAGAGTGTCCATCGCAGACGGATCCACTTTTCATGTGCAGACTAGATGACAAATTCTGTTAGTGTGGTGACGAATATTAGGGTCGTCTATCATTCTCAGACTTTTTGTGAGAAAAATGCAAGCCAATTCATTGTAAATTGCAGTTTCTTCAGTTGTAATTTGAGTCAGGTTAAAAAAACAAGACTGCACGAGCGCACCTATCTCACATTCTCGCTCGGCTACTCTCGCGAATTTGTACTGACGACATAAAAAATCTACACAGTCAGTGTTTTTACAGAAATCACTTTTCCTAAATCTTCTGATTTATTCATCAAGTGTTTATACAGTGCGTCCATAAAGTAACAAAAAAATTTATGATTAGCTAATTAAGCAAAAAAATTATAAATTCCCCAAACAGATCGATTTCTGATTTCAACTTTAATTATAAACTACCTAATATGCAGGGTGTACCACCTTCATGTGATGACGTCATTTTTTTTAATGAAACCCCCCTTTTTCAATTTTTGGATTGCTTTTGCCTCGAAAATGTATAAAAAGTTGTTTTTAAATGGATAAAGGGTGGGCAAAGATGAGAATTTCAAATATTATTGTTTATTCAGCTAATAATGAATTTTTGCGTTACTGCATATATGTTGAATATATATGGGTTATAAAAATTTTTGTCCCGCCAGTGTAGTTTTTGCTAAAATAGTTTTGTTGAATAATAGGGAGACATTGTGAATGACAACTTTTCACTGTTAATTGCTTTCATAATCAAATGTGTTAACTAAACAATTATTCTTTTGTCCCTGAAGGTCTCTTTTACGTTTACTTATGTAACAGATTCATCAATCTCTGCCGAGTAGTCTTTCAATCCACAAAAGAGAGAAGTTTGTTATTTTAATTTTCGAGTTGTGCGTTCATTTCAAAAGGCGATAACGCGTAGTGTCAACTGTCTTTGACATTGAGAGCAACCAATCATTTACATTAGTGTAATATAGCTTCAGTTATCACCAAAGGCGTATGTAATTAAAGCAGCATGTTTAATTATTAAGTAAACATGTCAGTTTCTTTACATTTAAAACAACAACCCTTAGAATAATACATTTTTGTTTGGTTTTACTTAATGTAAAGGCATCAAAGCGAAATAAATGAAAGTTGTTTATTGTCCCTTAAAAGTGAAATTGTTGATGAATTATGGCGTGGTTTTGACGCATTCTCATTTCTAATTGAAAAAATCCTGAAATAAGTATGCCCTTCACACTAGGAAACGCAATCTCGTGAGATTGGGGTTTTCAGCCGAGATCTCGCAAAGAATAACAATACCGCGAGATCTCACCAACTTTTTTTTAAATACAATTAATAGAACATTTAACACTTAAATAGTGACCATGCTTGCACCTTATTTGGTCGTTTTTCAAAGCGAAGTATCGTTCCACAATTAATTGTTATTTTTGATGTCAAACAAATGCTTCTGCTTTATTATTACACCCTCTTTAATTATGACTTAGACCGTTGGAAAATATTTCCTACGGGCTTTCCAACAAAGTATTAGAAGTAGAGGGTTGCATTTAAATTTTTATAGGTGGGACATAGGGGGTGCGTTTTATCTCATGTCATTTCAGTTCTCCCTTTCTACCCCAGGTACAGTTTAATTTTTTTTTGATATTTGTTTTCGTTCACGAGGTAGGGGAAAGGGGGGATCATTCAACCACGGGGAACATTCAACCAGTTGGTTTATTCCATAATTTATTTGAATTTGGCGCTTAAATATAGCAAAATCTACAATTTCATACCTTAGCTGTGTACAAAATATCCGTTGTGTCGTGTTCAAACAAAAAAAGTTAAAAAATATTCAGTAATTTTGGTCACTTATGGTTGGCTTTTTTAATATTTGTTTCTGTGTATTGCATGGGAGTTAGCTGATGTTTTTTCTAATGTAATATTTTTAATTAAGGGTTTAATAGGTGTAGAAATAGTTGACAGTGAATTTCTAACCTCAAACTATATAGACTTTTGGCGATAAATTTTTAATTTATTTAAATACGCGTGGGGTAGATTCAACCAGAAAAAATGGGTTACATTCAACCAGTGGTTGAATCTACCCCATAAAAATTTTAATTTTGAAAAATAATTTTAGATGCCCCAAAAATATATTAGGATAACATATAGAACAAATATTGATGAAAATGATTTATGTCGTTCCACGTATTAGAAATTCAACAGAGTATGTGACCGATGCTCCTCCATCCCGAATTGTTCTTGGAGATAAAAGTGGTTGGGGCATTACCCTTTAAGGTATCATTCCCACCCCACACTACGCATCGTTTCCAACCGTTGGATATTGGTCTGTATGGCCCATTTAAATCTGCTTTGGCCGTGGCTTATGATGATTGGCTACTTTCCCATCCGGGAAAAACAATTACCATTAGAAATATTGGTGAATTGAGTAAACTGGCATATTTTCGTGCATTCACAATTAATAATATGATTAATTCATTAAAAAAACCTGGACTATGGCCGATAAATAGACTAGCGTTTTTGGGTGATGATTATGCAGCTATCTCAGTGATATTGTAACTAATATTGAAATTAATGAATCAAGTAAAGCAGACAACTCCAGCATGACACCAGAAAATCAAAATGAAAAAGATAATTCACAAGAAGCAAATTTATTACAAAACATTTGACCATATCCGAAAATATATCAACGTAAAAAAATTGTTAATAGGAAAAGAGAAACAAAATCTAAAATATATACGTCGACTCCTGAGCTGACTGAAAGGGAATCCTTAGAAAAAGAACGAGAGAGAAAATTATCTTTAAAGAGTTCTGGGCAGAAAGTCGAACAAATAGTTCCCCAAGAAGTTGTCAGTTCCTCTGAATCAGACATATCCGTGAATTTTGCAGACTCTGACAATGATGAGGCGCTTGACAGTTTTCCACTTCTGGATGACACAGAATATCTGATAAAAGAAGAAGATTTTGTAATGGTGCGACTCTTCTCTAAAATGACAGAATGTTATTATATTGGAAAGGCTATTAAGAATACACTAAATGATTACGAAATTAAATTTGAAGAAGAAGGAATAATTCGAATTCATTTCGAGACGATATTATTGCAATCCTTCCCATACCATCATCACGTGGAACGGCACATTGAGTTTTGAGTTTTAAATAAAAAATTACTATATTTATTCATAGGTTGAATCTACCCCACTTCGTGGTTGAAACTACCTCACTACTGGGGTAGTTTCAACCAAATTGCAAATATTTTTTAAAATTTCAAAAAACTATTTTCTATATGTGATTTCAAGTTCAAAGTGTTATAAATAATTTGATAGGGTGTTGAACCAATTATTTAAAACAAATTAATCAACAAAATTTATTTTTAATGCTATAATTTAGGCAAAGCATTAAAAAGTGGTTGAATGATCCCCCCTTTCCCCTACAGCCCATTGTGAGTTTTGAAATTGACACCCTGTTTATCTGTTATTGCTGGTGTAATGAAAAATATTATTCTTGTCTTGAAATTATTCTTTGTAGGACATAAGAACATGTTTATTTCTCTTGAAATATTTTTCAGTAGGTTCATGTACTTAATCGAACTTAGAAAAGCCTAAAAAATGAGAAGAAAAATGAACATTATATTATATGCACGACAATTAAAACTCCAGCTGATGCAATTTTAGTCGCTTCCATTGATTTTTCTCTTTGAATTATATAGATGCCTCAAGTGGTGAGTTGTCTATATTGTCTATACATCGTCTTCATTCACCACTAGGTACAAAGTTTCGACAATTGCGATATTTTGTTGTGATAGCTATTTCATATCATACGGGACTATACCTCATTTAAAAACAAGGAGAAGTAATTTGAATTCAAGTTGGCAATTCTGTAGACCTCTGATTGGTCAGATTCCGCCCAGTTTCACACAACACTTTTTAATATTGACATCAGCTGATAGTTTTCATTTTTGATAGTTCTGACAGGTAGATATACTTAATTTGTCAACGCATCCGCTCTTGTTATTTTATTATTTTCCCTTAGTTTCGTTGAAACTGTTCCTCTAAAAACCTCAGTAAGCATTTGTATTAAATATCTGCAAAACGGTAAAACAATATAAATGGTGAACTTATAGGTCATTTAGGACCATAAAAAATCAAATACATTCATATTATATCTACAATTTCTCAAGCAATTGGTAAGATTATTACTTTTATATTATATGGTATTATATGCCGATAATATTCCTTGTAGGAGTAGTAGAGTCAACGGTTCATCAACTATTAAAGGAATACCGAGGTAGAGGAACAAAATACAGTGCAGCAAATATCAGTGGGATACCAAGACTTTTGAAAAACTGTGATAAATGAATCAAAAATGCTGTTCGAAGAATAAAAATGAGTTATTGGATAAAATTTTGCAAGCTTCGAAACAAATTAAATTCAACTGTGTAATCCTTTGAATAAATGTACTATTTGTTTATTATATGCATTGTATTTTTAAATATTTGCAAACATATCGTCAAAGATTATAAGCTATGGAAGGTATAAAAAATATATAAAGGAATGGGTTTTGTGAAAGTATAGTGAAAATAATAAGGTAATTTAAAAAACTAACTTATTGACTTCCTTTTTATTGCATTCAGTTATTTGCACCCTTTAGTAACTAATCTGGTAACTTTTAGTGGTGTGAGTAAGGCTTTTCAAATTACTCCTCCTGGTTATTAAATGGACTATAATAACTAAAAAATACCCGACAAGATCTGCGTTTTATTATTGAAGGGATGTACCGCAAGTTCCATAACTGCGAAACTTTTTGGTATTAGTAGAATATCTACTGGAGAACTTAAATAGTGATCTATACGTATTCTCTAAAAAAGAAACATTATTGGATAACTGATTCTCTAGTTAATAACCAATGAAATTTTGAACAAAAGTTTGTATATAATTTAAGACTATAACAACGAATACTCAGACTAAAGAAATATCAACATATATAACTACTAGCTATCAAAAAACCATGACTCTTTAACTGAGAAAAAACAAGCACTTCTTAGGCTATATTCCCCGACAGACATTGTCTTTCTGTTCTAAGTTGAACGGGGTTGATATATCTACAAGATATAGCTATCTATTCTGGTTTGCATTTAGAAGGGACATTATTTGCAGACCAGTATTTGCGCCTTATCAGTGTAAGGTAGATATTCTTCAATATACGCCGAAGCCAGTCTCCAAGTGATGTTGTCTTTTCCAATTGAAAACCATATTTTATAGATATACCAACACCGGTTAACTCAGACAAGTAATTCAATGTCTGCCGAGGTATATAGACCAAGAAGTAGTTGCTTCTTCCTAGTTGAACGGTTATTATCTTTTGAAAAATATTTTTCCAAATAATTGTAATGTTTTATAGTATGAATGAATGAATAGTATGAAATCTATCTATTTTGGTAACACGCTTGACTGAATATGACAATTTTACAGAAAACTGTAATTAAGTGTATATAACTTTTACTTGTATGTAGTCGAGTACAAAAATTATGAGCAATAATAAAATGGTAATTGAATATATTTGATGGTCATATCTTCCTAATATATCTAAAGTAGACAGAGAAGTCAAAGAAGCAGCTATAACCATTACCGAAGTTGAACATAAGTCACGGTTTTAATAGTTTGTATGTGACATTTCAAACTGCTTAAAACTTTTTATATCCCTCAGAACTACAAGCAAGTCTTGTAAACATTATTTATATTGTTGGTATTAGTCATTCTTAGGTCATTGTCGCTTAAGGTAATATAGGGTGTGAGAGAAGCCCATGCATTACTTTTGTCGGGATGAAGATTAAATAAGTCTGAGCAATTTAGAGAGTTTAAGTGGATTTGCTACAATATTCTATCGAGTTATTTATTAAAATCACTCGTTATAAATTATATCAATATGTGAACCAGTTTTTAATCCCAATTTAAAATTATTTAATTGCAAATTATTATACTCAATTAATTTACCATTAATAATCAGAGAATAATAACAACATACGACATACGTCTACGTACGACTACCAGCATACGACTACCTTCCATCTCTAAAGGCGCGCCCACAGTATGCCACGAATTGCCGTTGGCAAAGCCAGCGACTATAAAAGCGTCTACATATGTGTTGGCATTTATTTAGTTTAGTCGCACAATGTTCACAGAACAGGACGATTCCGATATATATTTATTGAATGAATAACTTTCTCGCTCGTCCAATCCATTTTGAAGCACGTGCTAACTGGCAAACGCTGAATCTCACCTTAAGCCGCGAAAGGCCAGTGGTTGGCACGTCCCCACTCTCCATTCTCATTGGCTTCCTTTGAAGGAGACCAAAACTTCAGCGATTTTCATTGGCTGGCTTATTGGCACATGCCAACGGCCGCGGCCAATTGGCAAACAGTGGCATAAGACAATTTGAATTCAGCCAATAGTATACTATTTTAATTATTGATTGATAGTCTATCATTTAAGGTCCTTAAGCCTATATTCTTGTAAATATCTACCACTTGTTTTGGTCTCATGCTTCATCTTTCCAATTCGTTATTTCCTCTTCAGCAATATTTTCTATTACTGCTTCCTTCCACTTTCACCTCGACTTTCCTCTATTTTTCCTTCCTTCTGTTAATTTCCATATGGTGGTAGAAAGTGTTGCAGAAAAAACAAGATACAGACTAAGTAGAGAGGGAATAATTAAAAAAAAACCACCTCCTCACTTCTTAGAAATCAGACAACCTGGGACATGCCACAAGACGGTATGATGAATAAGTATAACTTTTCAAAGAAATTAGTTACGGAAATGAGTAACAAGAAGGAATGGGATCCAAATACCATTACCAGACTTGGAAAGAATGCCATTCAATGGTACACATATGGCTCAAAAGCAATAGAAGGAGCTGGGATAGGAGTGTTCGGGCCAGGAACCAAACACTCTGAAAGCTTGGGAAAAACCCCAATTATCTCTCAAGCGGAAATCCACGCCATAAGAAAGTGCACCCAGTTCAATATTGATAAAGGATACAGAAGACAAAGGATTATCATAATGTCGGATAGTCAAGCAGCCATTAAGGCACTGAGCTCTTGTGTAATCAGTTCCAAAATGGTGTGGGAATGCCTAGACAAACTCAATGAACTAGGCGAGAACAGCATAGTCACCTTACTATGGATTCCAGGACACACTGGAATAGAAGGAAATGAAATAGCAGATGAACTAGCAAAGAGGGGGACTGAAATACCTTTCTGGGGGCCTGAACCCTTTTGCGGAATCAGCCCCAATGTAATATTGGAAGAAATAAGTAAAGCCGAG
Organism: Galerucella calmariensis; assembly: GCA_910591675.1. Classification (NCBI taxonomy): domain Eukaryota; kingdom Metazoa; phylum Arthropoda; class Insecta; order Coleoptera; family Chrysomelidae; genus Galerucella; species Galerucella calmariensis. The sequence continues at coordinate 120,303 of CAJUYG010000439.1, forward strand.
AAAAAGAGAAGATCTGACTATTGGAAAGATCTAGTAGTGCTTATACAATCAAAGACTCTTCTGGGTGACTACAATCTGTTGAGATCAAAAGAATGCATAAGTCAAAGTAAAACTACGCTAAGAGTTTTAACAGGGATCCTAACGGGACATTGTCGCCTGAATGGGCACCTGAAAAAGCTCAAAATAGTGGAGGAAGAAGAATGCAGATTTTGTGGAATGGAAGAAGAAACCTCCATCCACATACTTTCCAACTGCACAGCACTTCAGAATCCTAGAGCACAGCACCTGGGAGATTACTGGATAGGAGAGGAACATTTGCCTAAGTTGAAGCCTGCAGACATCCTAAAATTCCTGCGGGAAATAGGACTAAAGGAACTACTAGTTTCTGAGACTCTCCTCAGAAACTGAGTAGAAGTAAGGAGGCACAATAGATCTTTTAGGTCTCAGTGAATGTCACCCCAAAAAACACACATACATACATACATAATTTCCATACGACCTCCTTCAAGTCCCTTGTTGGCTCCGTTTGTTTCATATGGCCTGGCCACTACAACCTTTCTTAACAGATTACATCAATTATTAGCCCATAAATGTCATTGTTTTCCATCCTTCCTCTGTTTTCATCTCCAATACGTCCGCCAGTCTAAGATCGCATTTATCGTTAATTAGTACTCATAGGTATATATGGTTGTATAAATATCTTCTGTATGTTCTTTGTGGCATTACTTATTCTTTTGTTTTAAAACTAATTATTCATCTTGACAACGGTAGCTGGAACACTACCGAAACGTCGTAATAAAAATATAAAAACATAATATTGTGGTTTGATTCCCAAAAAATAAGAAAAAGGAATATGGTTATCTGTTCCTTTCCGCACTTCCTGCTGAAACATTTCTGGTTCTTTCTTTATAGTTTTATTTCTCTGATCCATAGGATATTGGATTTTCATTTCCTTCATTTCTAGGTCTTTTTTTGCTGCTATTATTAGAGTGCTGCTATTTTCTTGAACTCTTATTTTTTTCCATGCTTTCAAAACAAAACACTGTTAACAATCGTTATTCCTGATTAATAAGAAACTATAAGCCAAATTATTTTGTAACCAATAAACTGTTCATTCAGTTGTAACCCGTTCTCCGTTGAGGAACTTCTACATCTCAAGATATATTTAATATCGTTCTGTGCATCCTGTATAATATTGAATATTTTATGAGTGCTTTCTAAAATGGTCATTAGGAGATGAAATATATATTTGCTTGGTATGAATACCCTGCAATTACCGGAGTAACCATATACCACCAATAAATGAACAAAACAACGAGTTTTTACAAATTATGATCTAGAATGGCCAGTATTCAGTATGGCAGAAGTCAAATAAATTCTTGATTCTATTTTGAACGTACAAACCTGTGCAGATATTTATTATTGCGAAGCAGAAATGGAGATTGTGAAACGTGTTCGACAAATTAAACTTTTAAAGGCAGTAGTAGTTATTGTATGTGTATATAATTTTCTTCTTTAAAGGCTTTTAATAATCTTAAAAGGTTTTCTACAAACGTATTGGAATTAATTACAAGAAACAAACCAAATTAAATAATGGGAACTTGAAGTTTTTTACGACCATCTTGTTGGAACTTTAGTTCTTTACGCCAGGTTATGTTTGAGCGACCAGGGGTCGCGACTCGCGACGCAAAAGATCTGACCGTTACGCGTTACATTACGCTGCGTTATGTTACATTGCTTCGTTATGTGCCTTGCTTTTGCGTGCTTGTGCCTCCTTAGTCTCTCTCTCGTTTACGAAGCAGCGATTCATAATAATAAATATGCTCATGCCCGGATTCGAACCCGGGCCGCCCGCGTGCAATGCGAGCATTCTAACCACTGAACCACCGATGCTATATTGAAATTCTATGCAAAGCTGGTATTCGCAGTGCTAGTGATCTACTTGAATTTGTTCGGATAAATTTTTACTATTATTTCCATAATTTTTTTTGCGCGATTAAGGGGTCTAGCTACTTTTCGAAATACAGGGTGTTGAAATTTTGAAAACTTGAATGTTTTAATTCGATAACTTTAAAATGGATGGATAAATTGATTTGACATTTGGCAGGTAGTTTTTAAATGTAAAAGGACATAAATTGAAAGATATTGTAGTTTGTGCAACTAGTGTGGATGTGATGGCCATATCGCACGAGGACGAAGATGAAGCACGACGCCGTAGGCGGAGTGCTCAATCGTTCAAGTGCGATATGGACAATCCACACGAGTCGAGCAGCATATTTTATTATAAAAATTTCTATAAACTGTAATATAACTTCAAATTAAAAATTTTACAATCCAATTTTATGTTTCCACTAATTTTGTGGTAAACGAATGTCCAATTTGTATAATGCTACGGTTTCCTTTTTTAAATATACGATGCTATTATAAGTAGATGTTGCCAGTCGGACTCCCTCATGGAGGGTACCGTACTATTATCTATAATAATGAATATTCTGCTAAATATTTCAAACGTCTACCTGTTGTCGTTATTAATATCAAGCAGAATGATTATTTAAAAATAAAATTAACAATAAAAAAAATTCCTCGCGGGGAATCGAACCGGGTCTACCGCGTGAGAGTCTGGTGTGCTTACTACTCAACCACCAAAGAATATGCAAATTGTTTATCTATAACGTCAGATGTATTACATAACTTTTGCTTAAAAGGAACTAAAGTTCCTACCGTGTGTCCCGCGACACGTTCTACCTTTTTTTTTGTGTATTTAGCTTAATTTACAATCTACATCATTAAAAAGTAAATGTAAGTAAATGAGATACAAGTTTTGGACAAGAAAGGGAAATATCCAGTGATATTTCACCTTATTCTATTGCCGTTAAGTTTTCAAGCAGGTCTGGAGGCCAGATTTTAGCAAGTCTTCCTATGGAGGGACCATTGTTGAAAAGCTCTTCTACTAACTAACTTAAGGTCAAGCTGTTGTCTTTTCATTTTAATGAGTTTGTTCCATCTTAGACGTTGGTCCAGATGGATGCCAAGATATTTTGTCTCTGATGCAGTAGGTATCCATACGTTATCCATCCTTGCAGGTGGGCATGTGTTATGACGCGTGGTAAATGTTACTTAGACTGATTATTTTAGTTCGCCATTGTGTATACTATACATTGAGCACGTTGAGGTGGTTTTGCATATATTGAGAAGCTGTTGTAGGGTCTCTGTCTACTGAAAGTATCGCCACATCGTCAGCAGAGGAAGCAATTGTGGTATTGTTGGTTTTGGGTATATCGGACGTATGGTGTAGGAAGAACAGCGGACCTAGAACACTGCCTTGTGGGACACCAGGTATTATGAGGCATATTCTGGACTGCTGGTTATCGAATTTGACGGAGAAATGTCTATTGGCGAGGTGAGATTTAAGTAGAAGGAAATAGTTACTGGATAACGCATTTTTCAGTATGCCAAACTTTATCAAAGGCTTGGAAGATATCTAGAAACACGGCATGGCAATATTTCTTTTCCTCAAGACATTGTGAAATTTGGTTAACTATTCGATGAGCTTGTTGAGTGGTTGAATGGCTTCGCGGAAGCCGAACTGGTGCGGCAGTAGTGTTTGGAGATTAGACCATCTTGATTAAATTAAAGTTGTGAATGTGTTATTGTATATTTCGTAAGCATAAATTACAAAAGCTAGATTAAAATAGAGTTGGATGATATTCCAGAAGTAAAATATCGTATGTCCAGCGAAGAAAGTTACCTACTCCGAGGGAAATTGTTGGATAAAAAACTATAGAATATATTTAGAGAAATGAAACGTCTGCTGTTCGAAAGGATGAATGAGAGACAAATGACATCGAGGATTAAGTGAAACTAAAAAAGATTAAGGAAAGAAACATTTTGATGGGATGATTCGAGGCTGATTTACATTGGCAACTAACTGTGGAGTTATAATTTGTTTCAAGTAAAACTGCATAACAACGGATTAACTACTATAATTGTGGTAATATCGCAGACAAATCCGTAAATATCTTGATATGTAACCCTATTTATTTCTTTCAACTCAATTCCATTTTATTGTGTTGTTCTTGAACTGAATTATGTTACTAACACGTACAAAATAAGTTATTGCTAAAAGATTAGTAAATGCCTATTTTGCATTAAACATTGTAACCAAAGAAAAATTCCGGTAGCCGCGTTTGGTTCCGCTGATTATTAACTGTCATTTTACTGCATATTCAAGAGGTATTTTCTTTGTATTTTTAAGACGCTAATGAAAAGGAAAAAGGTGACGGCAAACTTCATTGAATAATTTTATTAGCAAACTTTTAGTACCTACTAGCAACATCCAACAATGGTTCATGAATTTTAAATATAATATCCAATTTCTCAGCATTTTCTGCACTTTTATTATCCGGTTTGACAATGTAGTTTATTGCTGAGTATAATGGAATTACTTCGAAACTACTGAATGATACTCATAACGCTACAATATTTTACACTTGGACGTTTAATATTTAATTTTCTTTGGTGGCGAGATGCAGTTATTCTTAAATTAAAACCGTCTGAACAAAAGTATTTATTATACGTGCCCTGACTTTCGCAATAATGTTAAAAATAATAAAATATGGAATGTTCCACCAGTTTATCGTAATTTAATTAAAATTTACCAAACAATATTAACCGATGCGTAGTCATTAATCCACATAACAAAAGCTATAAATGTTGAATTTTGAAGGTTACTATGTTAAATCACAGAATGCAGGGTTAAGCGAAAAAAAAAACAAAACAAAACATGATAATGAATGCTGGCGATATGTCAAATTTTTTGAAAGCTTCGTTTGGTAGGAGCAAAACTCATGAATAGGCATGATGACATCCACTGAGTATAACTGAAATAATTATTTGAAATAATTTACATTACAATTGTGACTATTTTTATTTTGCTCGAAAAATAAATACAAATATGAAAATCCGCCATCTTAGCTAAAATACCCATCACAAACGTGTGACGTCAACCTTTTGTATATCGTTCAATATTTTATCGTATTTTCTTGTTTTTCTTCGTTTAAATGATATTCACCCACTCGTTATAGAATACGTTGTGTTTTGGTAAAGGAGATTGATATAATTGTATCATACATAGAATAATTCTTCTCTCTCTTTTCAGTAGTGCTGTTCATTTTATCCTTGTCGTACTTGTGTGAATCGTGTGACCTATTCAATTTTTCCGCAATCTTAGTGCAGAACAGAATATGTTAAAATCGCGAAAAAGATTTAAAATTGTCGCGAGAGAAAGAAGTTATCGAGGAAAGTAACTTTTCATTTATTTAGATTAGGCAAAATACAAATGCAAAGTTTTCATCAGTTGTCAAAATTGTCAAAACCTAAAAATGTTATCCAAAGTTTATAATGTTAAATAAGAGTTTTTTTCCAAACACTACCCATCATAGTTCTTGTAATAGGATATATACCATATAGCCCTAAAATATTTTTGTATTTGGAACAAATGTCACAAACGGTATTAAAAATTTAACATTCATTGATTCACGGAAATGCAATAATCACCCTTATATACCTTCCTCAGTATGAACTAGTGGTCTCTTGAACCCCCCATTGCGGACCATTCACATCAATGTCCGTAAAGGTATGAGAAACAGTCCTTTGATGCAAGATAATTATCAACGCACAATTTGGTTTGATATGTGAATAACATTTCAAAGGGCTTCCTAGTTGCATACAATTTGCCATACTGTGCGTTACCTACAAGATAATTATTCCCGATATTATGTTAGTAAAGTGGATTGCTAAATTGAAAATTATAATCAAAGCCGGTGTAAATCAAACAAAGGTGGACCTAATCGTATCACCTTACAGTATATCAATAGCAGGTGTTTCGTTCAACCCTTAAATGTAAAATCAGTGTCACATTAGGAATATAACCTACCATAGCCTGTTTTTTGTCAACTAGTCACATTTTTCGTGAATTTCGTGAATTTGATTCCTTCACCGTTCTTCAACGCTGGAATTCTTACAATATTTTAAGTTTGATACCTTCTTATTAGTTTGTTCCATATCTACCATTGGGTGTATCTGCATATCAGGCCGAGGTATAATATGCTATCTTGGAATGTGCGCAGATAAACCTAG
>CAJUYG010000439.1:136440-197544 GCA_910591675.1 Galerucella calmariensis
GCAAGCAATTGATTTTCTTGATTTGCTTATGAATTTCGTTAATTTAGTAATTTTGTTATTCAATTAACAACATAATTATTCACATGAATGCAAAATTTGTTTCGAACCAAGCAAAAAAAAATTGATTTGATGATAACGTTTTTTCATTAGATCATTTATTATAATTTGTTCAACAAAACAAAATTGACTGAATCAAGATTTTACTCAATTGATTTGATCATTTTTCAGATTCAATTCAGCAAAATATTTACTATGTTGAAGCAATAATTTTATCAAAATAATTCATGAAAATGGTCCGGTTGACTAAATATTTGGTTCAGTCAACAAACAGTTAGTTGCATCAATACTTTAACCTGCCTTGAAACCAAGAAATAATTTTAATTACTTCAAAATAATATTTTGTCGTGCATATATGGACACTTTTATTTAATAGATCCAAATAAATTTTACTTGATACAACGATTCTTTTTTTTCCGTGTGCATGTTTATCGAAAGTATGTTTTGTCAACATCAGAAAATATGAACAGTGACCAATTTTTCATTAAATATCACTGCAGTAAGGAAAAGAAAAGGAAATCTTGATTTTTTCTTCAAGAAATTTTGTCTGGAATGTCAAAATTTCCTAGCGATTTGCGGAAAAAGTACATTATTTGCAGCATCAATAGTTTTCACACCGACGTCAATAAATGACTTTTCAATATCTAGGGTTATGTTATTGTAAGTTTCGTAGAGATTTCCAATTATTTTAAAACCAAAATACAGTATATTATATGACTTGCTATAATAATGTGGTAAGAGAATTTTAAAAATCGGTTTTGAGTTTATCCTTCACAAACGAAGATATTTATTCTCTTTATAATATCAGTATAGCAAGTAAGTACAAGTTAAGCACGATTGACATTTATAATTCACTGTCTTTTAAACAACTGGACTATTTTCAATACAACGTGCTGGCTCCGATGTAATCTTTTGTATGGAAATTGAAAAAGGCAAATAAAAATTTCAATAAAATGTCATGCACTGCTCTTTTTCCACATTTTTTGTAATTTAACCTTTATCAGTAGAAACTATGAAAGCCGGTGATACAGCATGACTACCGAGAAATAAATAAAATTCATACCGTTAGGTTTACCAGAAAAATATAATTTCAAAAGATAGTTTCTGATAAAATTGCAAATTAACGATGGTGGATGAACGGAGCTAGTAATAACATTGGACTGAATTTTAACAAGATATCCGTCGATCAACGTTCCCATTTCAATTTGGATCGTGACAACGCTTCCAGCTTATTGGAAACTCTACCGAATTCATGTATAAAATGTGAAATTATTTCATATTAATTTCCGGATAATATATTGTCAATAAATTTTAAAATATCCTTGAATTTACTATTTGGGCCCTCACTTTGTGGAATCTACTTCTATTACTTTTTAAATGAAACTAACTGTTTCTAATTAATAAAATAAAAAAAAATAATTAATTCTACTTCAAAGAAAAATATATATTTAAAAAAATTCTATATTACTGTAATTATGTCGATATATTGAAATATCATCATCATCAATATTTTTGCTAGACCAAATAGTGTTATTGACTTATATAGGTATATGAATGGAAAAAAGAAGAAGATGTGATATTACAAATATGAGAGCTTAGGTATTATAAGCCATATGGGGATATCCTGGATATCTTTTTCCAATTTGAGATCATTCTAATTGTTGAATGATATAAGTAGGTAACCAAGGAGAACTATATCTGCTGATATTTATCATTGTTACTTAAGAAGACAATTTAATTGTGAAGAGCTCACTAGATTTGTCTGGTCATTGACGACTTCATATGGTGAGTCTCATAAGTGTCTTCTAATTTCTAATTCTTCAAGGAAATCTGCTGAAAGTCTGTGGCAAATGGAGCTCTCCAATGCCAACACACCCTTAGACACACACTCACACTCAAGGAAATTTGTAGTACTTCTAGTTCGGGGTTAGGTGTTAATGTATGTTTGGTATCAAGTGGATGGTTTGCGTAATGTTATTTATTTGGTTGTTTTAATCAGTATGCTCGTAGGAGCTCATCTCATTGTATCTAATTTCAAAATTTCGAATGGTTTAATCAATAGAAATATTTATTCTCATACATAAAGGTCGTCATTACAATTCTAATATATATACAGGGTGGGGCAATCTTCTGACATCGGAGGATTACATCGTTGTGGTGATAGATGGAACTTTATAGTTTTGTGTGAGCTAATACAGTTACTGAGAGCACATTTTGAAAATACTCTCGATTCTACAGGGTGTTCCAAAACCACGTAGCAGCACAAACTTACATTTTTTTAAATGGAACGTACTATATTTTGTTCAAGAATCGAAAAGATCTCACTGAGAGCTTTACAAAAATATAGCTCTCTAAAATATTATAAGGGTGTTTTACAAAGATATGGCCAATTATTAGCAAAAAAGACCTCCTCTTTAACACTCTGCAGAACAGTAAATTAAAATAAATCAACAGGTCTTTGTGTCTAAATGTCATACACACATAATTGGCTGTGCTCAGTATTAATTACTTTTTTCATCTGTGGCTTCTTTGATACAGGGTGAAACAAAACGCAAATCAAGCAATATCTCAAAATTTTTAAATAAATCACCCTATAAGTCTTTTTACAATTTGTTAGTACAATTAATAAACTTTCAAACGATGTAGTAAACTTAGGGCATTAGTTAATGGAAAATCGTAGATATTTTATGATAATGGTCAAAAACAAGTATTTTACACACACAAATTAAATGGTATTGAATTTTTACATGCAACATCTTGTGAATTTTAACATTTCTAAGGCATAAATTCTAATCGTAATTTTGGATGCATTTAAAATATCTTTGACTTCTACTCTTACCATTGAATCGAAAGTATTTTCAAAATGTGCTCTCAGTAACTGTATTAGCTCACACAAAACTATAAAGTTCTATCTATCACCACAACGATGTAATCCTCCGATGTCAGAAGATTGCCCCACCCTGTATATAAAAAAAACATTTAACACCAACAATTCACAGTTAAAATTTTAACATTCCAAATAATGCACATACATATTTTCCAAAATGTATACTTAGGTGACATGTTTAACTTCTTCAAAATAGTCGTTAATATTGTATAGACACATATCCTTCAACATACTTTTTATTTTGGTTTTAAATATTTTTGTAGGCAAGTTTTGAATTTCTTCAGAGAGTGCATTAAAGAATCGAATACCTAGACCCTGGTACTTGTTTATTCTTACTCTTGTTGGGACAATTTGATGTTTTCCCCTAGTATCATAATTATGTATGTCTGCATGACTTGTGAAGTGATTTCTATTATTTTTCACATAATTTAAATTTTCATTTACAATTAAGGAGAACAAACTCATAATTTGAAGCTGTTTAAATACAATAGACAACATTACATTCTTGCCGATTAAGTACCTATATATCCCAGACTTTTTAAATGGGGGTATTTTTGTTCTCGAAGCTCAATAAAAACACTGAACAATAAACTTGATAGCAATGAATGTATACCTACATACTCAATTGAAAATTAAACATACAACTTACAAGATAACTCTAAGCTCATGTCATTGGATGTTACCAATATGTTCCCTAAAATTCCTCCCATAACACCTTGAAAAAATTACTAGAGGATGAAAACATTAATAAATAAATAAATAAATAATATCAGATCATCATCAAAAAATGTATCTTCTGTAATTCTGGCGATGATATTTCAATGTATCAAAATAATTATCAATAATTTAGAATTTTCATATATTTTCAAGTGGAATTTATTAGAGACAGTTAGTTTTATTTAATATATCAGGTAAATTGTTCTAATTGTAATCAGTTACCGGTTTCACGAAGGCTCAATCAAAATAATTCTTTAGAAAGTATAATCAAAAGCATAGTCTCGAATAAAACAGATAGATTTATGGAACCAAATTGAATCATATTATAATTTAATCCCAGGGCATCAGCAAATACTGGTTGAAGATAATAATCCTTACACAAATCCAGGCAATAATTTAACCTTTTTTATGTAAACCATGTCAGTGACAGTTATGTCGAAGTCGAATCCCTAAAAGGGTAACCACTCTGTTTGGGGGAATGCGAATTGTCGCTAACTATCCCATTTTCTCGCCGGTCTCAGTTACGCACTTCCATATAATCCCAGGCATTACCCCCAGGAACCGGACTGGAACTATGTATCACGCTGATTCAGACTACTGAAACTTATGTTATGTATGTTTACCAGGGCAGTGAGGAAAGTATTAACAATAAATTATTTTTTGACATAATTTTTCTGTTGGTATGAAAACACTTTGAAGAAGTTTATCAAAATTATCTTATAAATCAATTTTTTTCATAGAATTTACTTTTCAGTGATATCTAACTTTAAAACTGTGGAATTTTTATAAAATAAACCCAGAAAATGTTCAACAAAGTGTGTGGGTACATGAAATATGTATCACGAATTGTATGTATGTATGTATGTCTATATACTGGGGTGACATTTACTGAGATCTAAAAAATCTTTTTTGTGCCCCCTTACTTACACTAAGTCCCTGATGAAAAACTCAGAGACTGGTAGCTTCTTTAGTAGTATGGGAGAAATTTTAGGATATCTGCAGGCTTTAACTTAGTTAAATGCATGTTTTTCTTCTATCCAACAATCTCCTAGGTGTTGTGCCCTAGGATTCTGAACTGCTGTGCAATTTGTATCACGAATGAACGTTATATTTATCCATTCGGGAATAATCAAAGACTTTGTTCTCAAAATTATCCCATATAATTCAGGCCAGCTCAATTAAATTATTCACAATATAACAATAGATTTATTGACCAAGATAAACAAAAAATAATAATCTGAATATTACAGTAAGTATAGTATAATTTTGGTAAAAAAGATCAGTAAAACTGTTCTTTTTCAGAAGCTTTTACAAAAAAAGAAAAAGAAAAAAAGGAACATACCTACCATCTAAATAGACAATACACTCTAGGACTTAGAGTCCTACGTTATAAGGCTACAAAAGTACGATTTTAGGATAGATTTGTACATTGGTCATTGAAAACAAGTTTGGTTACTCTTTTTTTAAATACTGAGATAGGCAATTCTTTCAATTCGTCCAGAAGAAGGTTTTATAATAGTGTTTCGAGATCTGATAAGTGGAAGAATTTTCAAATTGAGTTGTTCGATGTTTAGGAATATTAATGAGATGTTTTCGACGAATGTACACATTGTGAACATCTGTCCGAAAAGAGATTTTGTTGTAGAGATATGGAGAGCTATGTGCTGCTATAACTTTATGAAAAGGCATAGTGCATGAACCTTTCTGCGATTCTCCATATCCAGCCAGTTTGCTATTTTCAAGGTGTGTGATATTTCACCAAATTTTTTAATTCCATAGGTAAGTCTTAGAAAAAAATTTTCCTGTGTTTGTAATCTTCTCTGCTCGACACTATTAATGCTGGGACTATAGACGTAGTCGTTCCAATAATTCGCTAGCGACAGAACTGATGTATCACACAGTTCTTTTTTTAATTAACTATTTAAAAATAATAACTTGAATTTGGCATATGGCTTTTGAAGGATATGAGATATATGGTGATTGAATTTGAGTTTGTCATCTAAATAAAGCCCCAAGTTTTTTGTACAAGCTGTAGAAGTTATTACGCTATAGTTGATCTTGATATTAAAATTGAAATCTACCGCAGACCTCCTTCCAAAATGCAGAACCACTCATTTAGACGAATTTATCATTAGATCGCGTTAATATCCTCATTAATATTTTTTTCTGATTTTGCAATTAATAAGGGATCAAAAAAGTAGTATAATTGAGTATCATCGGCGTACATATGAAAAATGCAGTTTTTCAGTATATACATGTATATATTGTATACAACAAAGGCCCAAATAGCCTTGAGCAGAGTAAAAAAAGATTAGGGTTGTAATTTTTGAAATTTACGTAAAAGTGTGTTATACGATGAAGATGTGTTGGTAATTAAAATGTTTGCTGTATATACTCCAGTAATTTTTATATAATACCTACTGTCGTATTCACTCAGTGAGTGAATGTTTGAATATTTCATGAGGTCCTCGTATAGTCCCATACACTATGTTTGCTATAAACTCATATTGTGGTACACTGCATGCAATTTAAAATGATTACCGCTTTCTACGGATTCTGGCAGGGACATTTTGTTCCTGCATGATTTCCATGTACAATTCAGTATCGCTGGCTCCTGCTCCTATTGTCGTAATTATTGATGTCGACTGAAAAATTTTGCATATATGCACGTATTTACTATACACCAGTCACTATTTGCTGGAGTGACGTAGAAGCCACAACAAATTTTTAACATTATTGACAAACCCAGTAGTTGTGAAATAAAAATAAAAAACATACGTGGAATGTGTTCCAGATCATTTTTCTACTACGTTAGGAATTCTGGACCGTTGGTGATATTCGACTGCGAACTATTCCAACACCACACGTTCATGAAATTGAAAATAATTTGTGGGTAGTTCGTTAATAAATCATCTCACGTGCTATGCAAATTGGTGGAGCTTGGAAGGCTTCAAATTTTGCTACGTTCCAAAAAAATATTTTTGCTGTTGGAATAATTTTGCTTTATTGATTGATAACATTTGGTCACTGTTTTTTCGACTAATGGATATGATGCGAGTCCTTTGCCTCATATATATTTCATCAATATTCAACTGTCACACTTTCCTATTGCGTGAAAGATGATTGGGAATTTTCCCAAGCTTCCATATCGTTTGGTTTCTGGCTCGTATACAATCCCATCCCAGTTCTTTCTATAATTTTAAAACCATTCAAGGTCATTCAGTAGAGTAATGGTGTGGGGATCCTCTCTTGTTACTGCATTATGTGTTAAATATCTTTATGAAGTTAATACTTTTTCCCAAGATCACTCAAAAAGTAATGAGTTTTTAATAAATGTATCATTAATTTGAAAATTTAGCATATCTATCAACATTATCACCCTCACTTTGGTATATGGTGCGGGATGAAAAACTCTTTCATTCAAGCTAACCCACCTGATCCATTAAACTCTTTCAATGTGATGACGCCACCGCGCCATTGATGACGTCGCAGATCTGAAATATATCTCAAATGATAACATTGTAGTCCCTATTGACATTTCCCAATTTTCAAATTAAAATATTCATTGCTTTCTGAGCTGAGCTGTTGAAAACGTCTTGGAAAACGCTCTTTTAAAATCAAGAAAAGCAGTACAAATAACTTTTTTTTAATCTATAGATTAACCTTCCACTATGAGACAAACTAGCAGCAGTGCAGAGAAAAAATGAATACTAGAGACCAAGTAACAAGACAATGGATTGCTCCGGGTGCACTTTTGCCACAAAATTCCAAGGTGGGTCTGTAGACCAACAAAGTAATGATTATTGTTTCTTGGGATGCAGTATCACCCACTTATATTATATTGAAGGGGATAAAAGATAAAAGATCTTTAATTTTGACATATTTGATATTGATTTGAAGCAGAAACCACCGAATTTGACATGTGCGTAGTCACCATTACAAAAATCCATAAATTAGGCTACAAACTGCCTCTTCACATCCAGCACATTCTCCATATTTCTTCCTGCGACTGTTTTTGTCTCCAAACCTGAAGAAATGGTTGTGCTTTGAGCTATTTGGGTCGAAATTTACTTTTTCCATTTTCGTTAAAATTCAAGACCTTGTCTGTTTGCAATGGCTGTCATGTACGTACTAAATAAAGCAGCATAGAAAAAATTAAGAGAGGTTTTAAAACATATGGAAGGAGCGGGAACAAAGTTTGTGCACCGCCAGTAGCGCATGGCGCTTTACAGCAACTAACTGAACTAACAAACCTCGCCTCCCACTACAGATCCAATTCAGATACAGATATTGACTGTTTTTTATGTTATTTTGGATATTTTATTGTATGAAAGATGTTGAATTAATAATATTCTCTCACTTACATTGGTTTTTTTCATTCTCCTACCATAATTCCCTATAATATTATTATACAGTTAATGCAATATTTGCAGCTGAATGATTTAGCAAAATAATGTTATTTTTTATTCTTTGAAGACTTGACTTGAAGACTGAAAAACAAATATTGAAATGCGAAATCATTTAATTGAAAATATTGTACAATGTTTCGCATATCCTGAAGGCGGGTTCGGTAAACTATTGAGACACACAAATTTCTTAGTGATTTTGCGAAAAATCGATAGTACTCACCTATTTTGAGGATTATCCGTCGAGAAATTTGCGGGTTATACACAATTTACAGAGAAAAATACAAAAAAATATTTTTCTTCGTCACTTGAACTACTTTTGGACTAAATATTTCATACAAACAACCGTTTAAACGTATCACACTGAACGGGAAAGTGATGTTGATGATGCTTTCTCGCTAATAATAACAACATTTCAGTAAGTTTCTTCAAGATATAGTTGAAATTACCACTTTTATAAATATATATTTGAGAGGCTTCAAATTTGCACGGAAACAACTAAATCAAATGACAAATGACATAGAATTGTGACATAGAAGCTCTAGCGTAAGCAGTAGTGTGTAACGCCCGTCAAAAATCAGCGATAACCACAAATATACACCAAATTTGTAGTAAATATATAATATGATTTCGAACAGGAATTGTTGATCGCACTGCTTTAGTGATGAATGCAATGTAATGCACGCTGAGTTATTCAAGAAGGGGAAGGGAGTATAATCAGTGGATTAGTAATTCTCCATGCTGAATCACTTGATATGCGCGTTACAAAGTATTGGATATTTTTCAACAATGAGAAGGGTGACTGCATGTATGCATTCAATACGTTGATACGTGCATATCAAGTAAATCAAGAAGGGGAAGGGTGAATCCAATGTTTATATTCCCTTCCCCTGGTTAAATAACTTAATGGCCATTACAAAGTATTGGATATCTTTAAAGGGGAAGGGTGAATCAAATGTTTATATTCCCTTCACCTTCCTGAATAACTTAATGTTCATTACAAAGCATTGGATATCTTTCAAAGAAAAGGGTGAATGTAATGATTATATTTCCTTCCCCTTTTTCAAATACACAATGTAAGGATATCACCAAATACAAAATGTCTGTAATTTCATTTATTTTCTTGAGTTTGGGTTGAATAAATCCGATAAAAAATATAGTTTTAATAAATATTTGATTTCGCATCTCAATAATAATGTACAAGAATACCATAATTCTCAAGTAGTCGATTGCAGCTACAGAGTTTTATGTTCTGTAGGTTGCATAACTCTCATATATAATATATGCTATTGAGATAAATTTTGGTTTCATATGGTAGGTATAGAGTATAAAATGAAGTGAAGAGGCACAAACGTAATAATTATTTAAAAATGAAATGTTATGAACAATTTTATTTTTTATTGTGACCTGAAAATTTATAATGCATATTTAGATTTATGGTTTTGGTTACGAATTACGTTTCATGAAAAGATATCTGTCAATTCTGTCATTAAAATAATTCACATATAAATTGGTTGTCTTTCAAATATGTATTTTATAAAAGTGGTAATTTAAAGGATGTTATGAAGAATCTGACTGAATTTTTTTCACAGATCACTCTCCTGTACAGTGCGATACAGTTAAACTGTTTTTTGTATAAAATATCGGGCCAAAAAGTGGTGGCTCAAGTGGAGAAAAAAAATCTTTAATTGGATTTTTCTCTGTAAATTGTGTATAACCCGCAAATTTTTCAACGGATAATCTTCAAAATAGGTGACTACTATCGATTTTTCACAAAATCATTTGTGTGTCCCTATAGTTCACCGGACCCCCTGTATCTGTATCTGTAGAGTGGGGAGGGTGAGTGTGTAGGCTCACAGCACTTAGGCCACATGTGACCCATTGTACATCCTCCCGAGGAGTTGTCCTCCTAGGTCATTGTCCATCCTGTCCTTCTCAGGAAGGTGGTCAGGTCACTAGGAGACATCTCCCTTATATCGGCAGGTGTAGGCCAAGACTCACCGAACACACACTCTCTTATTGACGATAACTCCGGACACTCGCATAAGACATGCCTGACAGTTTCATCTTCCTGTTCACACATCCTGCATAGAGGTGTGTCCACTAACCCCATAGTATGGAGGTGTTTCCTTAGTTGACAGTGACCAGTCAGAAATCCTACTGTTAAACGTAGGTTTTTCCTGGTCATCGCCAAATATTTCTTCGGCGCCAGCTTTCCAGGGTCGCCCAGGGTGATCCTGGCAAGACTGCATCCTTTGATTCCATCCCATCTCTTAAGGGATTGAGCATGGGTGTAACGTTTGGCTAGTTCCGCAATTGTCGAAGTCGTTAGGCCGTAGGTGTCACTGGGTCCTAGAATTTTCAGTCCAGCGGCTTCCCTGGCTAAAGAATCAGCAATGCGATTTCCTTTACTCCTGTCGTGCCCTTTAACCCACCTCAGGATAATATTGTTATCTACCGAGGCGTCAGCTAAATCTTGGTGGCACTCTAGTACTAGCCTCGATATAACACGTTGTCTGTTCAAGGCTAATAGGGCTTGTCTACTATCAGTGCAGATTGTTGACCGGACCCCCTGAAGGCTTAAAAATTCAAAAAGCGCGCGTCTTGAGTGATAGTTCATACCTGTAGCCAAGGTAGGCGCTAGTGGTAACTTTATGCCATAGAAAGCTACACGCCTAACAGCTCTCCTATTTATTTCTAAGCCTGCACAATATTTGTGGTGTAAGCTACTGCGCGAATCATTCGAAAATTAACTGACTTCTTAACCTACACTCGTAATTGAGCCAATTATGCAATATATTTCGTTTTTTATCAAACTGCGAATTATATTCATAAAAATTTGAATGTATCGCGAAAAGGATAACGTAAAAGATCATTATATATTATACATTTCTTTGAATCAACTAAACAATAAATTGGTCACGATGAACATAAGTATAACTCATTTAATGTTTCATTACAACTACTGAATGTTCATAACGGTGACTATAACGGCTCTACTTTTAAAATTATAATGCGCATTAAGTTTTTTTTCTAATTGGTCAATTAAGAGAAAAAATATGGGTAATGTTAATATGTGGCTGTTAAATTTGTAATAAATGTCTTCCGTGATGCTTTGCTTCGCCTCGTACATGGAAATCGGTTGGCAAAATGTTTCTTTTTTTAATATACATGTCCACTGTCAATATATTTTCCAGTTCATCATGACAGTAACAAATTGCCGCACTAAATAATAACAGCTTTCCATAGATCCACCTATTATGCCAACGCATTGAAAGTGATGGAATACACACATTTCTCTGGTTATGAATCGTTATAGATGACTTGTAATACAATGTTGTCAGCGGATTTATCTAGGGGTGGAATTACTGCATAGATATATACATGTAAAAAAGTATACGGCTTATCTGTATTAAATTGTTATTTTAAAACATCCATATTATTGTCAGTTCAAGCTTTGCATTATTAAGTGTTGAGATTCATTCTAGCAAACATGATTTGATTATTATGGAAAAGCAAACTTTCGAATTTGGACAAAAAAATATTTTTAAAACGACGGCAACAATGTAACTATATGGATGTTATTGAATGTTGCATTTGTAATTAATCACACTAAATAGTATTAATATCTGGACGTAGCAGTGACCGCTGTTCCTCCACCAACCCTGATGTATTAACCTCATTTACATACTGACAAACAATATAGCAAAAGCCCGCATCTACGTATTCAAATGATTCAAATGTAATTGGCAACGATGACCAGCATGTAAGTAAGGCGTAGGCATCTTTACTTTGGCCTAATGGTCACCACGTGCATATACCAGTAGCGCAGAAAAGAGGGTTCATTAGAAAGATATATTGTTAACGTTTATAATAAACGATAATCACTAAATAAAGTCAAGATCACAACGTTCTGGAATTGGATAGAATTGAATACCATTGCTGGGTACGATATTCAATACTGGGTTATAAACAATATTACTATTAACTATAAATAAATAATAAAGATAAATAATACTATACTTGCCGTAGGTATATTGTGCGAACTTAAACTTGTCGGCTCTTTGTTCGACTGTAATTCGATACGATACCGTCATAGTCCGCAGCATACCTTAAGGGGAATCTATCGGCAGCGATTTGAGAAAATATCGAAATATTTTTGGCAAAGAATTTTGAGGTAATGGATGTATAGAAAATTAAGAAAAAAATATATCATGTAGATTAATGTTGAAATGTTCTCATCGAATAAAAACTTTGAAATGCTAACCAAATTTTGTTGAAAAAAATACGAATCATGAGGTAATTACACGTCATATTAAGCAAAGTTTGAGCCCTTGTAAAGAATTAAATATGGATTAAATGGAAAAACTAATTGATAAGAAGTCTAATTTGAAGCTTTATGAATACTATATAATCTCAGAATCCTCAAATTACTTATGACCGTATAATTCCTTATTGAAATTCGGTTGCTACCACTAAAATATCGGATAAAAATGGACCGCTTGGCTACCTACATGTTGCGGAGCTTTCATATTTCTAATAAAATTTTCGTTATGTGAACTTAAACGTGGGGACGTAGGGAAACAAAAAAATATACAAAGCATAATTGTGCAAGGTCGAATTTGGTAGATGCCCCTTAAAGGGGATATACGATTAGATAGCTGCATTAAAAATATTACGTCCACCATACTTAATTACTCGATGGATGAGGAATTTCGTTCATATTTATGGAAAACATAAGGAAACTAGTGTGGTGCAAGTAATAGACATAAAGAAAATAATGTGGAGCAAACATTAGAGATGAATAAAACTTTTTAGACCAATTAGAAGGCAATATGCATCACTCATCTTAATACTTTGGTGAGCATACTTTTGATAATATCTAGAAAGATATGTACTATTTCAAATGCTCTATTTTCAAAGTATGTCGAACCGTTTGTCTAATAATCACAAGTGTGCATTCAGCAGCTTAAAATTATTAACTTCCAATATTTAGGTTATATTTCCAGCAATAGTTTACCTTGTTACACGACAATAAAACTGCAGTTCACGTAATATTAAAGATCATAGAAAATAATAGAGTGTAGTAACGCAAAGTTGAATTTATTTACCCAAGATTTTCTTTTAAAATCAGTATTGAGATAAGATGAGTTGAGATGATCAATTATAACTTCAACCTACTTTTCTTTTCCATTCCGCTTACTCTACTTCACTGATTTTCCAATCTCTAGCAAGAGCAAATGTGGTTATTGTACGTCCAGTACTATTTTATTCAATAATACATCGTTTATCGAGAGCGTAATCCAAGTTGACCATCTCTTTATTTTAATTTTTACAATGGCCAAGCAATTGGTCTAAAGTATTAAATTACAATCATATAATAGACTAATAGAGTGAGCGAGACTGTTTTTCTCTTGCACGTACGTTACAGAACTAACCCTTTTCATGTCAATAAACTCTAAAGTCCCACTTACATACTTAAATAAGGAAAACAATTGGAAATATCTGAAAATGAATTTTGATTTGATTGTTTCTTTTCAACCAGAGATGCGTGATTACCATTTTATTAATCGTCCAAAAACAATTACCAACAACGCAGTAATCAACTGAAAACTGGTTTAATCATTAATTAAGTGAAACTTATGCAACTTTGAAGCGGACGTTAATACAAAGGAAATTGTTGTTGATAGTTATATCTATACCTTTATAAAAATATGAAATACCTACTTATCTTCAGTCTCTGAAAAAGATAACTAGAGGTTATCAAAAAGCGCGTATCATGATAAAAAGTTTTGTTTTCAAATGTGTTCACAGGCCCTACAACGTAATCATTAAATATAACACACAAGACACATCAGAAGAAGGCGCACTCCGCATCTTCACGGATGGCTCTAAAACCAATATGGGCTCAGGATGTGGAATTTACTCCACATCTCTGAATCTAAACATCAAATGGGCGATGGGCTGTAATGTCAGCGCTGCTCAAACAGCTCACTGCTATCTACATCGCCGCAAAAGAGATTACCAAAAGAAACACCACAGGTAATAAAATTCACATCCTCACGGATAGTAGACAAGCACTACTAGCCCTGAACAGACCACGTATCACATCAGGCCTAGTACTGGAGTGTCACCTGTCCCTGATCGAAGCCTGTAGCAACAACGAAGTCACTCTAGGCTGGATCAAGGGGCACAGTAAATCGAAAGGTAACCACATTGCCGACTCACTAGCCAGGAAAGCAGCCTCCCAAAAACTCTTGGGACCTGGCACTTTCATTGGTCTGTCGGCGTCGGCTATGATTGACCTAATAAAGGAACACTCCCTTGATAAGTTTAAGGGTAGATGGGACGATGCAGAAGGTTGCAGGCTTGCCAAAGAAATGCTGCAGTATCCGGACAGCAAAGTAGCCGAAAAATACGTGACTATGAACAGACAGAACCTTCGGACAGCCACGGGTATTCTGACCGGTCACTGCCACCTACGAAAACACCTCTACAGACTGGGTCTGTCTGACACTTCACTTTGTAGAGGATGTGAACAGGAAGATGAGACTGTCGACAGACATTCTTTGTGAATGTCCGACACTCTCTCAAATTAGGTTTTCCGTATTCGGCGAGTACAGGCTAACACAAGCCAGCATGAGGGAGCTTACTTCCGGCGACGTTATCGCCTACTTCAAACAAGTAGGCTGGATGACGAGCCAGAAGGAAGTCTGAACCTCGGAAGGATGCACAATGGGCCAATTGTGGCCTAAGTGCTGTGGGGTTCACCCACCCTTCAAATTCTTACAGATACAGATACAGATACAGATACCATGAGATCCTATGGGACAAAACCTAGCTCTACATACTATATAGATACCTTGCATATTATTTAGATTGAAGAGTTTTTGTTTGAACAATGTGACATTAATACTTAGGATGAGATTGAATGAACCAACCTAATCAAGAGAAATAAGTTATAAAAATGTTTTTTTGTGGCATGTTTGATCCTGTTTGTTCCAACGATGAGAATATTCGATCAAGTACTCAATTCTTTTCTCTCTCTCTCTTTATATCTACCTCCAAAAACCCTGATCGTTTAACCGTTAATTTTTTTTATGTGTTCGACAATTTGTGGAATAATTTGACTTTGTAATTCTTCCAAATTGCTTGACAAAAAGGGGTGTAGTTACTAAACAATGAAATATAACTATGGTGTGGCTCGAGTAAATAAAAAAATGTAGAATCAAATAAACAACAAATGGGGATGATAACCACCACGTTTAAAAAAGGTTGTTTACATTTGCATGTTAAAAAATAGACCTTTCATGGACCAGAGAACATACGAAGCATGCAAGTTGTTTTTATAACCAACAACGATAGAGGAAGATTCTCTTGTTGAATAGTTGGATTTGTGTACACTTTATTTATAGTAAATTATAGGTCTGTTCCAGCTATCGTCAGAAGCCGTCAGGATACTGCGCAGTAACTAAAATACGTTCCAACCACACATACAAATGATTAGTTAACGAACAGTTCCACCAAAATATAAAATGGTTTTAAAACTAAATATTTACGGATTTTCTTCTGATCACCAAATTGGCGCATGCGAATTGCTGTGTTTTTATTTTATACTTTCACTGAATTTCAGCATACCTAACCTACAAATTTGAAGAGTGAATTGTATTTGTATTTAGATATTTGTATTCAGATTATTTGATAGACATGCGCGTTGAAAACGATTTGAAAATTGTTTGAAATCAGTTTGTGAAGTTGTGGTTGGAACAAAACTATGTCAAGTGAGTAGCTAATTTTTCATGAATATAATGTACACTCATACACCCCAGATTATTTTACAAAAACAATAAATCTGCAAGAGACACAGCTAGACAGTTTAATACTGCTCATCCCGAAAGAACTGCCACACATAAGTACGTAACTGAATTAATACAATTTTTTTTTGGAACAGCTGTCAACAAAAAACACCAACCACAACGAGTAGTTGATAAGTCAACATACTTTGTTTGTGTATTTTTAGGATTTCATTTTTCTTCAATCAGAATCGTTATAAATTACCTCATAAAATACGTTGTGAATCCATATTGAGAGGGTTATTGAAAACCACACGCTTGTATTAATCTAAATTCATACAGCCAAAAACGATGTGTCACATAGTATAAAATTATAATTTAATAAACTCGTGTTTTTTATTAAAAAACTTCATAATCATTACACACACATTTTATTTTATTATCACAAAATTTTTGTGAGTAATTCAAAATAAAAATTCTACGCGAGGCACGTTACAGTCAGAAACGTAATGTTAGTGCATATTAACTTTCATATGCGGTGACGTCAGAGTCATAGTCTTCGCCCCGCTACGGTATGCTTGTTTAATTGGTTGTATTAGGAGAACGACATATTCTATTGACATGAAATTTTCAGAATCATATTTTTTTCCTTAGTACTTTGTTTTACGACAGTTAAAAATGATTTAAAAATTTTAGTAAACGAGTCCATTGTGGATATTGGGCAGAAAATGACCCACACTTAATGCGGCAATTTCATAGTCAGACACCACAAAAATTGATCTCCTGAAGCTATTGAATCCCAAAATAACACGAATACTAGAAAATAATGATATCATCATTTTCTGCTCAGTGGATAGGTAGATGATGCCCGATATTGGAATGGCCACCTAGGTCACCCGATTCAACCCCTCTAGACTTTTTTTCATGTGAATATCTGATATCATGTCAGAAAATAATCTCGTTGTTTGGTATGACCCTCTAGTCTCTGATCGTTTCTGACTGTGGATGGAAGAGACCATTTTAAATTTTGGATTAAATAATTTTATATATAGCAGTGAATAATTTTTATTTCCAGATCACTGGTTACATTTTCTAATGAATATTTTTTATGTACTCGAGTTTTTTACACGAAATCGACGCTTCGTATGTTTCATTCCATACCATCAATTTTTTAGAGTTTTATCGACTTTTACAGATATATCTATCTGATCTACACTTCGTGTTGTTTATTACAATCGAAATGAAGTTTAATAACTCAGGGAAAGAATGCACATGAATCTGATAAGTTCATTCGCTTTTATTAAAATTACTTTATTATATATAGGGGCTTATTTACACACGGAGAACTATAGCAGGAGAATGATTCGTTTTCTTGTATGCATGCAGGTTAACGATTAAAAAATTAGCTACGCAACTATAATTATCACATTGTTCACAACTGTTTTATAACCCTTTTAACGCTGGAGGAGATATCAACATAGTATCAACGGAAATAACTAACATTTTAGCGTCAGTAGGTGTGATAGATGTATTTAAATTGTTTTTGTTCGTTACATGTTTATTAATTGATCATAATACTATTACACTGAATCTGTTTTTCATATAACTCAGGAAAATGTATTTTAAACGGTAAATATCAATAAATTTTGCATGTAACGTGACTTAGCAACAAAAAATTATTAAACTGTGATAGAGATCCCAACAGAAACTCTCTTGCTGTAAAACCGACAGATCATGGTCCAATGATAGGTACCTAAATTCGTTAAAATATTCCTTTGGTGCTTACTGATTGAATGTATACCTTAAGGTCTCTGAGACATTGATAATGAAAATATAAATGGCGGATCATGTCACATAATAATGACAAACTGTATCAATTGATTATTTCTGAACAACTGTAGATCGACAGTACTAGGTAGCCATTTATTCATTCGCTTAGGTTGTACTCAGCAGCCCAATACTCTCCCTCTTTCCACAAGCTTCGTGTCCTTTATAGTTCTCCAGGATTACCTGGATGCATCACCT
This sequence comes from Galerucella calmariensis, assembly GCA_910591675.1. Classification (NCBI taxonomy): domain Eukaryota; kingdom Metazoa; phylum Arthropoda; class Insecta; order Coleoptera; family Chrysomelidae; genus Galerucella; species Galerucella calmariensis. The sequence goes on from CAJUYG010000439.1 coordinate 154,326, forward strand.
TTTTCCTGGATGGGATGATGATATCCACTTGCTCCACTTTAACAGTCATATTTGCTTATGTTTGATAATATTCGCCAAAAACAAACTTTGGTTTGATTGGAGTGGTAGATAGTTGAAAAGGATGTGCTCGATTGTGTTATTTTTTTGTTCACATCTCCAGTTCAATAATTTTTTTCAACTCTGTACAGATCCTCTCTTCGTAGTATCACATTTTCTGTAAAAAGGTAGAAATTTAGTCTATTTATTTCTAAAGCTATGATGTAGTATTGGTTATTTGATATGTAGACCTAGTTAGGTAACAGTCCAGTGCTATCACTGATGTACCTGATGCTTATAGTACTTGTCTACCACTTTCAGGCAACTTTCTCTATTATTTTTCAACAACCTTTCAACACATATTTTTCCAATTTCATCATTAGTTCCCTTCCATCGTGGATAAGTTTGTAATTTTCAGATAATTTTAACCAATTCAAACGTAAAATCGTCTAATATATACGAAGGTTGAAACAAAGCAGTTGGATTTAAATAGAAAAGTGTATTGAACTTTTCAAAAATGGGTGTTTAATGAAGATCGCATGTTATGTTACAAAGTTGCTGGCGCACTACATCTCGTTACAGTGAACTTTTTTTTTTTTGTGTACCTTGATACTGGTATATTCGATATCAGATTACTGTATATCTACACTTGAAACCTATTGGCTGCAGGGTAGGATCGGCTACTGTAAATAAATTTCAAAATGCAAAATAAACCAACCATATTCTCGTAATCAAGTTATATGATTAGATAATTATCACACGCTACTCAGATATCTTTTTCACCGACTAAAATCATCAAGTTTTGATTTCATGCTTAATAAATCAATGCTTAATGATGAAAACCTCAATAAACAATTATATTTTTTTCACTACTAGCTGTGAAGTTGACAATTATTGCTTCTGGCGAACTGAGAAGTTAAATTTCTCTATTAGTGGTTAATAATTTTTTCTACACTCAGGTGCAAAAAATTCGATCCACGACTATTTTTTGGCAAGGTAGACAAAAATTTGACCATGTAAGTTTTGGATCGCTTTTAAATGTTAAAGTTATGAATAATAAAAACAGTTTATACAGGAAAATGATGTTGTTATGAAAACATATGGCTTTATTCGAATAATGGAAAAATGAAGTATATTTTGTAATCAAAACAATGGTTATAATGAAATGTTTAGTGTGTTATTTTTTGTAATTAATAATTTGTATTTCCTCCCCGGGCCCTTATAACAGCCTGCATACGTCTTGGCATGAAGCTAATTGTATGTTGGACATCGAGTTGGTCCAATTCGTCCCATATTGCCTGAAGCACCACAATAAGTTCAGCCAAGTTGTTAGCACGGGGTACCCGTGATCGGATTCTTCTTCATAGAGTGTCTCATAGATGTTCCATAGGATTGAGATCTGGACTTGAAGATGGCCAATTCTTACGGATAATCTCGACTTCTTCTAAATATTCATTAACGTCATTAACGCATTATCGTCCATGAAAATAAAATTAAGCCCTACAAATGGAACTAAAGGTACCACATGCCCATCCAAAATTGTTGTTATGTACCTCGCTCCTGTCATCGAACCTTCATCTACAAGAACCAAGTCAGTACGGGCCTCGGAACTTATACTAGCCCAAAACATAAGTGAACCTCCTCGGTAATTTATTCTTCCCGCAATGTTACATTGGGCGAATTGCTCTCCTTGTCTTCTGTAGATTCTTTCTCTACCATCTGGTGTCCTTAAACAAAACCTGGACTCATCCGAGAACAATACATTACTCCAATCGGCGTCATTCCAGTCCTCGTGTTCCCTTGCAGAAGCAAGCCTCTGCGTTGTTCCATGGATGGCAGTGGACATAAAGCTGGCCTTCTGGAATATAAATTAGCTTCAGTGAGTCGTCGACGAATTGTCCACCTGCTCACATCGACATTTCTTACTTCGTTCAGACGATTTGCAAGCTCAACTGACGTTAAATGTCCATTTCTCAAACTCGAAGAAACCAAAAATCTATCATCTACGGTCTGATCCTGGTCTCCTCGTGTAATTTCCAGTTTCATTAAACCGCTGAATTGCTCCTTCAACTGCACAACAACCAACACCTACTACCTCAGCCGCATAATATTGGCTACGACTATCTTGAACTAAAGCCACTGCCCTTGCAGCATCCGTTGGCGTTAAAGCCATTTTATTTCAATTAAATTAACAAAATAATAAGTTCAAATACTAATTCGGTGGGTTTGTTAGGGTCACTAAAATAACAAATGAATTTCTTGCTGCTTTATCAGACGTAAATTTCTGATAAAAACCTAAAATTTGTATTTTTATAAAAACGTCAAAACAAAAATGAAAATAATGTATATAAATTAATAATTTCAATAATACGAGGGTTTCTCTATATTTAAATATGTCATATAAGAAGTACCATGTTTTAAAAGTCACAATACAAGGAAAATATATGATGGATCGAATTTTTTGCACCTGAGTGTATTATTAACCTAGGTCAATAATGGTCAAATTCAAATATTTCGTGAATTCAGGAATAGTAGTTCAACAAAAACTTGTGCAACTTAATTTTGGAAAACATATTTGCTGCTTGAAATTACCTATCAAGATAAAATTATTTGAATACAAATTCCATTAGTTTGAAATTCGCGCTCAACCAAAAATGATAGATGACATTACGAGTACGTTCACAATATATCGAAAACTGACAGTGTACTTGTCAGTCAGACGACGGGGTAAACGCTTCTCGTGGTGCGTTTGTGAAGGATTTTTAATTTTTGTCTTAAATTTGGCTAGTAGTGGAAAAAATTGTGTATACCTACACCATGGTGGTGAAGACATTTTTAAGCCTCGCACCTTATTCCGCTCTGGGCAAAACCCCTCGCGAAATAATTTTGGTGCTCGGTCAATAATAATAGTCTTCACCACCTTGGTAACTATAGACACAGAAGATCACCTTCCTGGTTCTTGAACCACGTCTCTTTATTGTGCCTAATACCACTACGTCCTGGTGGAAAGTATGTTGTTGCTGTTGTTTCCATGCCTCAGGAAGAACACACAGCATTTTTTCTCCACTTTCTTGGGTCTTAATAACTTTGAAGGTGTTCATTTTTTATTGCAAAATAATTTTAAAATATGATCTATAAAACAATCTATTACTAAAAACATGACCTCACAATAATATTCTTTTTCTTCAACTTTATAATTTTAAAAGCTTTCACAAAGCAATATAAACAGCTTTTAGTTCCATAAAGCTTCGTATTGGCATAGAAAAATGCTTATTAAATACAATAAAGACATGGCCGAACCGTTTGCTAACGATAATAAGCAATGTTGCCATAGTTTTTATATCTATATATCGATATATGATACTATTTTTATATAAAGAATATGCAAATAATCTAGTTAAGAAAATTATTTGTTTTCACAATGGGATAGAAATTTTAGAAAATTTGGAAGACAATCAATCCAACACATATATTATCAATCACTCCAACTAAAAATACTTTGAAAAACTTTAATTTCAATTAGATGTATATAATTCATTGATAAGTATCAAAATGGAATATGACAACACCGTAATTCATATTGAAACAATTTAATTTATAAAGTATATTATATTATCACTGGCCCCTATGTTTTATTTTACTCACATTTTACAGAAAAGTAAGGTTTGTAGAGATTTCTAAAGGTTCACAATGATATTTTCCAGTTTCAAAAACAATAATAGTTGTCAAATATATTGAAGGAAAGATTACAGTTGGCAATGTTGGTTTTTGTGAACACTCACATAACTGTTGGCATAAATTTCCAATATAAATCCAATATTTTCCCAAAACAAAAACTCCATTACATTCTCACGAGAAATTTTTAACTGCGCATGATTCAAAACGTTGAAAGCCTATATCTGGACAAAATGACTGCTTCTTAATATCGCTTTGACAGCCAATGTTGGCCATCAAATCTAATAAAATGCTCTTTTGGTGCCAATTTATGGCTATTTAGGCCTACAGGTTGAATTGCTTATAAGCTATAAAATCTACTTTGAGGCCAAACCGCGCGCTCCCCTTAGGCAGCGATTAGCTTCAATAGTGACACAAAAGTCGATTGTAAATCTACTCAGATGCTTATTGTGTTACTTGGGCATGTTACCTGTTACAATTTTTTTTCACTTTCAAAGATCATCATGATTATACATTATTACCAAGACCAATTTTCTCCATCACTAATTGGCAGAGTGCATTGAGAGTTGATTAGTGGGGGTGCCAGGATTCAACCATGGAAATGGACAGGATGATGATATTACAAGGAAAGATTCAGCAGTAGCCAATATAAACTACAGTGAAGGAACACTCCAAAACAGTTACTCAGTAGAAGATGAATGTGTTAAAGCGCCAAAGAGCTACTAAATTTCAATAGGAATGATTAGAATACTAATGGTACAAGTCGATAATTTCTGTACTATGAACCCCAACTAATGGTCGAATCCACGTTGAATGGATCGTTCACTCAAAAGTAGCCCAGCCCTACGTTTAAAATTCAAAACGGAAGCTACTAGTGTTCACCTACCCATTATATGGGTTTCCACATTAAATCTTTAATTGTCATTGGGTTTCTGTCCTAGACTAATGTCAAATTGGAATTATTTATTCTCCAAAATGTCACCAACATCTTCCAAGCTTTTTTTATCGTGTGGTAACTACAACAGTAATTTACTTCGTGACATTTTGATCAACTTTCAGCAAAATGGATTTTTAGTTTTAAGAAAAATAAAAAAAATGCTATTTTGGTACAAGATAATAAATTCAACCGATATGGTCCTGACTGATGAAGGTTCTTGTGACCGTGTTGACTCAAACTGTTGCATGCTAGATTGGTTGGTTTTCAATCTGATATCAAATCACGCAGAGTACGTCTCGTGCATACATTAACACATGTGTTTTAGCAGGTTTACAATGGGCCTTCTAACCTAACCTCATGTTATTGCTAGTAAAATATTATCGGAAGTTGATATCTTTGCATGTCTAGTCTTGTCATCTATCAGTATTGTATTTTTATGGTGAACCATTAGGAAAAATTGTTGCACGTTAAGATTGTTAGTACAAATTTGATAATATCTTTCACTAATGGACTAATTGATGTAAAGCTTGTAGTTACAGAATTATTGGAAATGTTATTTCACTTTTATCTTACATCGTTGGATAGCATAATAATGAATTTAATGTGTGGAAGGAGCATATCTAAAGTCCTATCTCCTATGTTAATGAAACTGAAATAGTGTATTATTAATAATAATATTGGATTCATGTTTGATTACTTTGTCCTCCTGTTATGAATGTTTCAATACAAATACATAAAGCCGCAAAATCAATTAATATCCGATGTGGAATAATTTTGTTAATAGAAGTCAAAATCAGATACAACCATACAATTAAAAATGTAAATCACAAATATAATGAAAGCACCACAAACAATAATTAATGGTCATGTTTATCCCAACAAAGTTGAGCAGGTAACGGTTTTTAGAGTGATCCATCGCTTCTTAATTCTTCTGAACGAGCTTATCTAGATATAACAACATAACCTAATTTCATTTGATACATGTTCCATTCATTTTCAGCTTATTAGGTCCTACTGGTTTTCATTCATTTAAAAAAAACAAATGTCCAAAATATCTTCAAACCAAAACACATGTCATTTTATACACATTCGGCAAATAATTATGTTCCGTAATGCCATTTTGTGAGTGGAAGAGAGGAAGCTAAACACCAACAGAGAAATCATGTCGCATTCCCTCTCCGGAGAGTGTATCGAAACCAATCGAGTCTACGGTTGTGGGTGTTTTATGGAGGGGAAATATTCTGCTTTTTTGGACAAAATTCAAAAGTAGTTAACACAGGGCTGTCCAGCATGAGGAGGCCCCGCGACTCCACCCATGTAACGCCACTGGTTACGGATAGAAAGTCGCAGAAGCTTCTGGTAATCGAACCGCTCTCAATCAATCACCCTCAAATATTCAAGAAGCCAAACACACCAAAGGTTGTGCCAAACTGAACTGGCAAAGTTAGCAAATGATTGTTCTAGTGTACAGTATGCACACCAAGGTCTTTTGGAATAGCACTTTTTGGAAAATCTGACACCAACACTTGCAGTATTATCACTTCTTACGAAGTAGTGCCGGAAATTGGCTAAGTGAAGAAAAGTTTTATTACAAAACATTCATTTTAGTTTTTCTGATTTCTCTGTCATTTGCTACGCTACTTGGATCTAAATTATATTTTTATGAAGTTAATTTTGTTTTGAATATACTTGAAATTTGTTATACAGGGTGATGTTTTCCATACTTCCACTCTTGGTACTTATTACAATAGGTTCGCATTGAAGGGAGCTCAAGATATTTCCCACTATTTATTTCCATAACAGCACAAGTATCACTAATGAACAGCAAATGACAAACTTATGCTGCAGTACCTCTCAAACGAACAGCATCAAGTACAACAGATCTACATCTAGCAACAGGAATTATGAGAAAGATCAGGAAGTTTATAATAATTTAATTTATCAAAAGTTATAAGAAAAACAGAGCAACTACTCAAACTCCAGAGAGTTTTATTTATATTTTTTTAAAATTTTGCTGCTACCGACGGTTTGGCTATATACATATGTAATAAAACTAAAAGGATTGGAATTTTTTTTATATATGTACATATTGAAGGAAATTTATCAATTACATTACGTATTTATTGATGTAAAAGTGAATATATTTAATTGTCTTTTTTGGTAACGTTTATGAAAAGTCCAGTAATCTATTAATGTGAGGGAAACAGATATTCCATCCATATCCAATACAATAACTCTATAATTTTGTATTTTGTCTACTGATTTTTAGCTTCAATTAAAAATAAACTTTTAAGCGATATATAGATTTCAACTATAGACAAAGAGCTGTGTTGGAGTAACTGACCCAATTTGTACAAATCAAATAATTTATAAGTGATTACACACATCAATCAAATATACTTACATTGTACAGTGAAATTAATTAACAATAATATTAAACATAGGATTAAAAATTTAAATTTCAAAATCTAACGTAACAAAAACATTCTAAAAAAAACTCTTTGCAGAATACCTGAAAACACTTTTTAGTCAAATACTTTTCCACCAAACGCTTCTAATTACTTTCATCTTACTGAAAAAATTGACCCCATAAAACTCTGGGCCCATCTTGACATCTATGACTACTACGAATTATAGTTAATTTAACAAGTTATCTGCTTAAATGTACTACTTGTGTTTTTTTTAATGTTCCATATTTTATTTGTTGATCATTGATATAAATACTAAAAACAAATATGTTCATGTTTCGAACATGAATACTTCCTGTAATATTTGTGATTTTTTTAACCAATAAATGTTCCCACAAATATGTACAAATTTTTTATTACCAAAAATTTTTATCCTATTTTTGATGGACTTCAAGAAAAAAAGCTGTGTATTTGAATTCTCATTTAAAATACGTGGTACCCTATATTATGTCATATCATGGTTGTAATATAATGTAGGTACTTACCTATATTATGATGTTTGATGTTCATCTTCAAAACAACATAATTTACTTACAACATTGTGCTGATACATGTAACAATCATAAACTATAATCAGCCATCACATAGACTGTCGAGTACAGATTATGCTTGTATTAGACTTCTCAACAATTTACTAGACACTATCGAAATCAAAGAATATAAAAAGAAGTTCAAGAAGACTGCTTTAGATTTAGCACTAAATTAAGAACCTTTCACAGCTGAAGAATGTCCTCAGGAGGACCTGTACGAAGGAAGGAGAATCTACTTTTGCTTTCAAATTCTTTATATACTTACCTATTTATATTTTTTAAATGCTTTCATTCCACTTGCATGTGTACTAACTGTGATGAGGATATTATTTTCACTTCATGAATAGTTGATAAAACTGTTTCTATTTTTTTATTTTTATATGTACTAATCATACACTTATTTTACAGAACATATAAATTTTTAATTGTGATATTGTATAGCAAAATAGTAGGACATCACACTCTCTGCAAATTGTTTTGGTACTTTTCAGCATTCCACTTATAGCACAACTACCGCATCTTCTTTGAGTTTGAAATAGTCCAATCACAATTTGTATATTCCACCAATGCTATCTTGAAATTGTCTTTCTTGGAACAAAAATTGATGTTGGTTCTAACCATATATAATTGGAATTATTCAAAAGAAGTACCTTCTTTATTTGATTCACTTTCAATCAATTGTAACTCTTGGATGTGCTGAGAATAGTCCCAATTACTACTGCACAGTAACACTCTGAATTCTCTATGGATTTCTTTCATACTTATCAGCCTTTTTGAGGCATTATCTGTAACAACAGAAAAAATCAGTGATTGATGGGTACATATTTGTGCATAACGTGTAGAAATAAAATGTGGAATATTTTTTATTGTTTTCATTACTATTTTGCAGCACAATTATATAAATATATTAAAGAAACTTACCTTATTTAATCAAACATAGCGCCAGCTACACGAGATACTTATTTTTTCCTTGAAATTTGCTAAAACCAATCATGAAATGTAACCTAGTTAAAATAAACAAACCATCTCCATTTATATAACCGTAAATAATTTACCATGACATTCCAACTAAACGTTTCAGACCAATTTGCTACACGAGCGCCATCACAATTTAACGCATTTCGAGGACACTTTTCATAATACAGAGTTTGTGCTCCTTATGTCTAGTCTCCATGGCACTGACATAGGATCTGTTCTGTAGTTTCCTCTTCTAGGTGACAGAATCTGCACATGGATTCGTCTGTCAACCCTGTTAGCTTTACGTGCTTGTTAAGCTAACAGTGCCCTGCTACGACTTTGACAGTTTTCCTGTCTTTGCTTATCAGGTCTGGCGAACCGTACCGTACCGTTGAGTTTCTATAACTTTATTCATTGAAGGTTGTTTTCTAGGCACATGTTCAATTTGTTTTCATAATTATAGCCCTGTTTAAAATTCTAATTTCTCTTGATTAAACATGTTTTATAATTAAATCTACTTGAACTTAATACGATTAATCTTCGTAAAAATACGTTGAGAAGCGTTATCAGTGAACATTAAATTCCAAAATATATTTCCCATTTCAAGTGAAAAAAAGAAAATCATTAGACTTGTCGCTTCTCGACGCTATAACGGTCTACTAAACCTAAGTATTTCACTTATTTGGGAAAATAATCAAGATAAAAATCCAACCCTGGGATATATTTGAGCTGTTCATTTTCGTAAGTAAGTTTATGGATAAGGTCTCCAGCAATTACTTTTATCTGTAGTGAGCAGGTATTTTTCAAGTTACCGTTTTGTGTAGGTGTCAGTATTAATTTTTTTTTCAGTTAGGTACTAGAAAAAACAAATACAACTTTAACTCAATCGTCCGTTCAGTGGAACTGTAGGTATATTCGTTAGCATATTAATGTTTATTCTAAAAGTGGATAAATTCTGTAACTGGTTCTTTGACAGGAAAATTTAGGTTTTACGATAAACTGATTACGTTGATGACAATAATAGCAGCACTGTCAATTGGATATAGTTAATATAATTATTTACATTACTAGTAAATGGGAATTTTATGTCGACTAGAATGCAGTTAGACAGAAACTTGCAGGATTCCTGTAGAAACGTTGTTACCTAAAGTGATAATGTGTTTTGTAAAAATTTGATGGGAGAGAATATCGATAAACATTATGATTTAAGCCCAGTTGACAACATGCGTAGGTAGCAAAAAAAAGAAACTTTGCAGAAACACTGTATGAAACCAGATACGATCAAATAAAAATATCGAAATAAAGCCGATAGAACTGAAAACATAAATGACCGATTGAATTCAAGAGATATCAAGTATCATTGTTAAATTCTTGAGCCCATGATACCTGAATGCTCCTTTCCAGTGTTTCCCCAATCAAAAAGTAATACGATATCATCAAAGACGGACAGAAAGCAATACACCACATCAAAAATAATGATGTGTTATATAAGGATTCCTTAATACCGAAATAAACAAGCTCTATGAATCAGAGTTTAACAGAGCCAGACTGGCCGTAACTAAACTAATTGATGTTTAAGGTAGAGTCCGTCGTTAGTATGATTTATTCATAAATTGCATTGTTTTGAGGAATATACATAGTTTTGCAGAAAACAATCATAATAAAGACATACGAGTGCATCTCTTGATCCGCTGTGATATATATCTCCGTTTGGTTCTTATCAGCGTTTTTGAACATATGAAGTAAGTTGTAGGCAGTAGCGCAGCTGCACGATGCAGCAGGTGCAGCTGTTAATGTAGGTTTCTCACTCACCATGACAGTGAAACTGCGAAAACAGCACAATCAATCTTAGCTGTACTTCAAGCTCCAATCAAATAGCTGTTGACATTTAATAAATAGTCAAGTCAACTAAGACACCAATTATCAAATACGAAGCACTAGTGACCTAAGATATAACTAGGTAGATTTACTTATTAACTAAACTGTGTCATATGAATTTAAGTAATTGATAGGTGGAAGGATGAATAGAACTGATTTCAGAGATCTAAATCTTTAAGGTGTTAGTGAGAATCAATACAATGAGTTTTCGTCCTTTGTAAAGTTTTTATATTATAATTCCAAGCACTACCAAACTATGAAGTAGTTAAAATATTGATCAATGTGTATATAAGGATTAGGATTATCAAATTTCCGGTCACATGTGGAGTGATATCTTCCAAGATTTATTTTTAGGAGTGCCTACTACAGCTAGTATAGTTTGGAATGCTACCTTCTCACACAGAATTCAATTTTTGTTTTAATATATAGAGTCCTATATAGTTCTATACAAATAAAGAAAAACAAGCATGACATGTAGATACATAATCAAGTGACAATTTTTGAAAACATTGAGTGAAGTACAGCGAAAAAACGATTATATTTGAAGTGAGTGTTTAAAACATTCAAACTGTTGTGTGTTTTCTTAAAACTGTTATTAAGTAGCAAAAGATCGTGTTTGTACATTAGTGGTCGCGTTCATCACAACGTGGCGCTACCGAAGCGATCATCAATTTCCTGCTGAACGCGTGTTTTGTTAACTGATCAGATTGAGCGATGTGGTATCAGTAGCCATTTTTTCAATCAGAATTAAAATACGCCACACGCTACCGATTGATGATGCATTAACTGTCATTTATGATACCTATTTGTTGGAAACATATTATAAATATCTATGTTTGGAGATATTTTAGTTTGTATTTGAAAATTAGTGAACAGCTGGAGGTGACTTATTATTTTAATAATAAATTGTATAGTTTGTCAGGAAATTCAACTCTTCATAGTATGCTCCAAAGTGGGGAGTTCAATTTATTGTAATTAAATCCCATTTTTTTATGGTTAGAAGTAATACGTATTTCATAATTGTCGTATATATCAAATAAAATTGAGTTGTTGTTGTTGTATTCATTGATATTTGACATATTATGTCGATGGTTTTATTAGCACGTTCAGCAGAATTACGAACTGATGAATCACAATAAAAATCGCTACCTGATCAACTTTGTTGGGATGAACGCGACCAGTGACTTGCTTATTATATATCAGAGTTGTGGAGTGTCAAGTTTGATAAGGGTGTATAAGACTACGTAATTTTTAATTTTCCCAGCATTCCAGCATTCTCGATCTACAAGTCAAGCATGAGCTTTTTATACAGATATTTTTTGTGAAATTAACGTTTCTACCTTTGTATAAACTTTTTGATACTCATTTAAAAATAAATAGATATTTTCATTGCTTTTTTCCCGCGATCCAACCCTGTTTAATGTGTCGTTTTGTGGGGCCAAATTGAGACAAATTTGCGAAAGTGGAGTGTGCAGCCTTTGGCACGCTGGTGTTGTGGTCAGCGGTCACCGTGAGCATTGTCGACCAAAGACCAAAAGGGGTGACCATCTCCGGATGACCATGACAATCGCACTCTTAAGGGATGTCTTCGAACTCGGTCTGGTCAGTCGGTCGCATGTAATTGTTTGTTTTCTCACGGTTCGCTTGATACACTAATTGATGTTCAGTATTAAAGCTTATTCGTGTGGCACTCTACTTCCCAGTCACTGTTCATCCCTTCATTACACGCTTTGTACGAGTCCAAAAATAGGGAAACGGATAGAAATGCCAATTTACCCTCACCGATATGGTTTTCGCTAATAAGCACGTTCTGACTAATCGAACACGATTCTCGCACAAGTGCTCTACTGTATTGACAGCAATTATATTTATCTCTACCGTACTTGACCATTGTCTCCCTTACATCACTGCACAAAGTAAACAGTCCGCCAATTTATCTGACGTCCTCTTAATAACCAACTATCAATATCGCTTTACCGACATTTCATTTCCCTATGAGAATCAATACAACTGATTGAAGCTTATAAATTAATTACCTTTACTTAAATACGATCAATATGATAACACTTTTACGTTCATGGAATTTATATTGGTAATCGAAAAATAAGAACCGTTTTATGGCAGAGAATTATGCCGAAAAGTAGTATTGAAAAAATACACATTCGATGCTGTCATTACTCACAGAAGGAAATAATCAATTTCGTATTCTATTTATTTATTGTAACATTTGAATTATGTTTAATGGATAAGCACACCTGGTACTTAAATGAAAATCTTTTTACCTCGATTAGATGGTAGACTTTGGATGTAGCGGTTTAATCAATTAGCGAAGTACCCCAATTAAAATACGTTGTTAAATGTTGACGGTAACCCTGCCATTTGAATAGTACATAATGCTTATTGTTTAGAAAACATTAGAAAGCATTTGAATTCAAAATTAATTAATAATTTGAGGACCCTTCTAAGTAATGATTAGGAAATAAAATTATCTAAGCACCGAAAAAAACAATTATTGTTCTTAAACAAAGCTCCAACATAAATAATATAATAACATGTTAGTAATGTTAAGACATTTAAAATGTTTTTTTTGTAGTCTCGAGTGCATCTAACCTATTCAGCTTTAGGGTATACATTTTCTATTCACAGGTAGGGGTTTCAGTTTTTTTTTATTTTAATAGTAGTAGTTATATATATACAAAGTTGATGCACGTGTTTGAACATTCAAAAGTGGTATCATAAATTATATTTCTGTTCTGATTCAGGTTAGGTTATTTTCAAAATAGGTACATTGTTTGAAAGTGATTCTTCTACTACTAAACACAGGTGCTCTAGCGTTAACAGTTCTCATAAATACATATTTATGTTTACGAGACTCCCACAAAAAACGGAAATTAGGAGATTTCCACAGGTGTTATACAAAAAAAACGTGATAGCACAAAAAATATTAAGACATTTAAGCATAAAAACAAGATTGAAATAATATAAAGTTGCGATACGTCCAATTGTAATAGCGGAAACAATGCGCTTCACAGTCAAAAAAAACAGTTAGAAATTATTTAAAGGAAAAAGAATTAACAGTCCCAAAAAAATGGATAATGCTCAGTATAGGAGCCTGAACAATAAAGAGATTAGAGATATTCTAGAAGTATAGGATATCGTAAACGTAAAAGAGGCACAACTACTACGATAGTGGGGACACATTCATCGTCGACAACCAGAGGAACTAATGAAAAAAATCACCGCATGGATCCCACAAACAACAAGACCGAGGGGAAGACCGAAAAGAAAATGTGGGATCAAATCATCGAAGATATTAAAATTCTTATAACTAGAAATTGAAATGAAATGGAAAAAGTGGAGAGAAGTCGTAGACAATGCAAAAAACATACCAAACTATGTATCTTCTGACCCTCCTTTTGCCAGCTTTTCCATGGTCATTGGGAGAACATGGGGGTTGAGTACTCGATTGATACACTGGATATACAAGTGTAGTGCACCGAGAAAAAAAGATTTATTTGTGACAATCAAAATCTTATTATGTCAAATAAATATGATTTTCCATATGGCCTAACTAATATTTAATTTGTCGTTAAGAAAGGGTTTGTATTCATTGTCATTAATAAAATGAGTTATCTATCGAAAATTACATTTATTTGGCCTTCCTCCATTACACCTCGTGATAATGGGAGAAGCAAGGATGGGGCTATTTGGGCAGCAAAATAACCTGAGCAACAAAATAGTTAGATACACATATCCATTAAGGACATCATAAGTGGAGCCATTTTAGATATGAAAACAGACTATATGTCCACTAAACTTCTCCCCAGTCCCAAATATGAGGTAGAAATACCTCACAGAAAGGACTGGCGAGACCCAAGCAGACTGAAGCTTCCCCGAGGAGAGACATGGTACACAGACGGGTCACAGACTGGGGAAGGGACAGGAGCAGGTGTGTATAGTGAAATGAGAAACACAAGATGCTCCTTTTCACTAGGAGAACATACCTCTGTATTCCAGGCAGAGATTTATGCTATCCTAGACTGTGTCAGAATTAACAAATGTAGGACTGACACTCAGGATAAACATACTGACAGCCAGGCAGCCCTTGCAGCTTTAAACAAGGAATAAGTAGGAATAAGCTAAGAACTATTACATGTTATTTAACGGGTCATACCCCGGTAAAAGATCACCTGTATAAAATAGGGTTATGTAACGGGGACCCGGTACCCAGGTCAGCTGCACGTCACTTCCTAGCTCGAAATTGTCTTGGCCTTGAGGGCCGCTTGTGTTTAAGGTAAAAGAAACTCTGCCTTTTTTTCTTATAATTTCATTACTGTGGACCGAAGCTTTACAAGTGGACCGCCCTAAGTAATTAAGTGTGGCTCAAACCTTTCAGCATAATTAGAATATTTATTGGTACTGAGCATTGAAATTCCATCAGATATATTCTGAAGATACGACAATAGACCAAATAATAAAAGTGAGAATATGCAATGGCTGGGAAATACCAAAAACATTAGACTGGAGAGCACCAGTAACGATAGGGAGGACCAAGAAAACGATGGAGAGAAGTGGTAATGGGGGATTTGGAAGAAAAGAGTATTAGAGAGTACGAAACCAAAGGCAGAGATGGAAAAGTGTGAAAAAAAATCTCTTGTATAGACAAATCTGGTCACCTTTTTACCGACCATAAGGACATTTTCATTACGAATACGAACTTAGCGGTTTGTTAAACTTTACGTGGATGTACTTTGACGTAACAGAGTTGGGTGCGAGTTATATCAGCACAGCAATGCATATGCATTTCAAGTCTATTCTGTAAAAAAATGACCAGATAAATTAATTTTTCCTCTAAATTATTCCTAGCAGAGAGTTTGAATAAACAAAAGTGTCTTTACAACTTTGCTGACACGTGTATAGTAGCACGTAATGCACATAACAGAAATTTAGAGCTGCTAGTTTCAAATTTCATATTTTCATTTGAATAATTATATTTTATGCAGTTTAAAATCAATGAAAGTTATATTAGAAATGAGAATAAAAATTTTCTGAAATGTTTTTATCTTTATAAAACTTTTTTTTAACCACATATATGTAAACTAGTAAAAAATTTGTATTTACTAGCCGATGTCATTTGCGTTACTCATCTTTTTTGAACTGGTAACTATTTGTAATAAATTCTTTATACATACTTCCGAGTTACACGCCAAGGTTTTTTGTCGGGATAGCAGTGATTAAACAAAAATAAAACAAACATTAATTCAGTGGCTTCTATATTCGCATATGTGACTCCTGCTGCTTTTACGCAACTTTCTTCCCAAAATACCACTTCACTTCTCTCCCGCAATGACATCGACGGCACAAAAGGAATTCCTGAGTGTTGCGGAGGTTTTCTACAAAAAATAGACTGCCGTGTTTGTTTTGACGTCAAATCCCTACCTTCCAAGTATTTCTAATTGGAGACCGAATGATTCAGAGACGAACTATCTATTTTTTCTGTAATGTGTGATATAAGACTCGTGTGAACTGATTTATCTATATTTAAAATATGTTAAATGAATGATAGTTAATGTGACATACGTTCGTTAGTAAAATGATGTTCAAAAAGAGGAAGACCGAGGTGGAAATAAAAATCAATCCAACAAAATATAAAAAAAGGGTTAAAAGGGATTCCCGTTATATTATATTGTATAACACGATTTAGGACAAATTGAAATCTACTACTAAATGAGATCTCTAATGAGATCTCTAATCATTTGTTTTGTGATCCAACAAAACCATATTAGATCATTCAGCAGCAGAGAAAAATATTGTTCAGTACTATTATTTCTAGACACAGGCAAAGTATCCAGCAGTGTTACATGATGACCTAATTTACAAAGTTACCCTTTCTAATTAAATCTGGAGTGCTCCCGATTGCAACAAAACATAAATACAAAGACTGGCAACATTGACAGTTATCAGAAACTTAATTATCAGTAATCTATTTTTTCTCCTATTTTTTGGGAATGAAACCACAATAATGTTTTTTATTTCGACGTTTCGGTAGCGTTCCAGCTACCTTTGTCAAGATTAAATGATGATAAAATAATTTTTTGGTCCCTATCTGACACAACGAAAAAATATATATATATAAATATTTTATTTTATGACATTCATATCTTTCGAATTATTGTGGTTTCATTCTCAAAAAATAGGAGAAAAAATAATAAATAATGCCACAAGGAAGTTACAGAAGATATATCAGTAATCTATTTCAAATATTTAATAAAAGAAGAGAAACTAAGTATACAGTGAATTTTTATATATGCGTGTTTTTTATTATTCTACAAACTACGACCCTGCTTCTGTAAAATATTTTAAAAGAAAACTAATCGTACTGTGCGACGGTGACATGTCAGATTAGTTCACTAGTTCAACATTTGACACATTGCAAAAACAAACTCCGTATTTATTTTACGTTAAAAGGTCTGAGAGTAAATTATGTTACATCCTAAGATAAACACTTATTCACTTCCCCAAAAAACACTTAAGTTCACATTTAGGGTCAGATCCTACTTATTAATGCAAATCCCTGTTGGATATATTTGTCTTGTTTTTGTCGTTCATATAGAAGTCGGAATATGGGGTTTCCGAATTTATTAGGTATTAGATACGTCACGCGAATGGTGTGAGGATGGTCGAGCAGTATTGCACAAATGAATGTGAACACATCCAGACTGACGTAAATATTGTTTATAGATAGATAGTTTATTTATTTATCATGCTATTATAGTTTGTCTCACAGTATATCGTCTTCGCTTTTGACGGCAATAATCTAAATACGACCATTTACGACCTTCTTAAAAGAATTTTACCTGAAATGAAACCCAAGAACAGTTTAACTTAATAGTATTTAGTAATCTCTTATTTAGGAGGGAAAAGAGAAAAAGTTCAGAGAAATGGTCTTCACATATTTTAAAAAACAGAGGATGTATGATAAAAGTAGAAAAAGATAGATATTTGTGAATTTTATCCTTTTTAAAATAATTTTAAATAGTCCGCTACTGGCAATCTCTCCTACAGCAGCTATTGGCCATATGATTTATTGAAATTGGCGTATAATTCTATGATTGCCGGCAAAAGCTAAGACGATATACTTTGAGAGAAACTATACATTAAATATATTTATAAAAATGACATATGAAATAGTTATGGGTTAATCACATGTTAAATAACTGCAAAGGAATAATTACAAATAATTCATTTTACATAATTAAAACTTTCTTCCATAAAACTGTCAAGGGTGATTTTATAGGAATTGGCAAATTTTTATGTAACAATAAACCTTTGTAGAATGGAGAATTTTTATGTTCTAGGGTTGTATGTGTATCTCTGCCAAGACTAATTTTGTTGGACATTAATTATTCTTTGGTTTTGTTTTCAAGACATGATTTAATATTATTTAAATTATTAAATGTTATATATCACAAACAAATTATGTTATTGTTGAGATACAAGATGTCAACTTTTTAATTTGTTTGATAAAAGTGGGTTAACAAAAAAATAAAATAATAATAGTAAAGTTTGTTCAACCATCCTTTGCCGTTACGTCATAATCGGTGACGTATTCTGCTGTTTTACGTTTGTCTTATATTAGTTTAATGTTATTTTACACTTGACCTCAAAATTATAATCAATTACCAAATATGTTAAAAATTGTTTTCAAAATATGACAACTGAACTGTCAAAAGTAACAAATAAAATTTACGTCGACATTTCTTAAGATATACGTTAATGACGTCATAATTACATGAATGAGAGAGCAAGCTGGACAATGTATGACGTAACGGCAAAGGATGGTTGAACAAACTACATAGTCAAACGAATTGTACAAGATAATTTTCATTGGATAAATACAACCTTCCATACCAAAACCGTTATACTCTATTATTAACGTAGCCATCTAGAACTTAATCCGGATTGTGTAAATGGGGGATTTTGAATATCCCATACTCAAAATGCTTGGGAATTCTGTTCAGATGCATAAGTGCAAGATTTGAAGGATGCATTCCAGTGGTGTTAAGACTGGGTTAAGTGGTTTGAATTTGATATACTCGGATCACTGCTTTATTGCTAAGTGATCTACCCAATCCACTTGAGCGATTATAATTTAGTTTGGATCATAGAGGCTTCGAACGAATAAATTGTCATTCCAACTTACAATTTGTAAAAATCTAATCAGTTCTGAAGGTTAATAGATAAAACAGATACATCTACCACTATAGTCTATTTTTATGTAAGAGAGAGTAATAAAACCTACTTTACAATGCCTGAAAACTGGGAAAGAGAGGTAAATCATACAATTAAAGAAGAAGAGAACAGTGGAAGCTGGACAATATTACTAATGAAATGATATTGCCAATCATTGGTTGCGACGGTTCATCTTCTAAAATTCCGATTCTGATCCTGCTTTTTAAGATGTAGCTCTCACCAGTGAGTTTTTATACTAAAATTTTTATCTATAAACGTAACGTTGTTTAAAAGTCAAAGTTTAAACCCCTATACCTATATAACCAGTATGACACAATAGGCCGTATGAATAAAAATGAGCACAACCTTCTACTTGCAAAGCTTGAAGCAAATGCTATATAGTTTATGAATAAAAATTTAAGTAAAATATTTTGCTCAAACTCGTATTAGAAGCATGAGCATCTACCTACTCACGTTTAAGTATATGCTCATCCTGTTATGAATAAAAAGTATGCTTTGCTTACTTAGTTCAGCATTTGCTCCAAAAATTTAGCATCTCGTTTGTAGGAGAGGCAATACAAAGTGCGAAGGGAAGCTAATTGGCGAGATTTTAAATATTTCTACAGATTTCGAGAAGAAAATGTAAATTGGAGGGCAACGTACTTTTTGGGAGAAAATCTTGAAAGAAGAGGAGGCGCTCTTTCTTCAAATCATAAAATCAAAAAAAAAAGGTTTTATTGCGATATATGGACTCTTGGATTTCAGATGGGTGTAACAGAAGAATGGGGAATCACTCTGTCGACTGTTTAAAAAACAATTTCATTTGTAATGAGCGAAATAGTTGAAAAAGTCCCATTTATGGATCAAATTTCCGTCAACCCAACCCGACCCAAAATAAACGAAGCACAGCAAGCGTGACAAGAAAAGTATCAGTTTTCAAGTGCTATTGGAGTGATTGATTACAAGCACGTTCAGATTTTGAAACCGAATCAAGACGGTGATGAATACCCACATCAACAGAGAGTTTCACCTATGGTCGGATTCTCCTCTCCATCCATTAATCCATGTAAAAATTTTTCCCACTACTTTAAAATAATTTTTTTATTGCCAGTTTTGTTCTTGACAACCTTATTTCTTAGACTCGTTTTCATGCTGTTTACTTTCTTCATTAGTAGCGAAACGGTTAATGGCTTTCCTATTTTCCGTTATATTTCTGTTTTAAGGCTTCGTTTTTTTAAATTTTTTATATGTGAAATTTGTGATTTGGTGAGGATTTCAGATCTTTCTCGCAATTGCAGCAATTTCTAGCAGATTGATACCTTTTTCTTCGTCATTCCCCATGTCTGAAGACACTTTTATCACACTTACAATCAAAACATGGTCAAATTAATGCAGACGCAACTCGACTATTTGTGAGTTTCGACAGGAATGTCCAGGCAGTCCAAGCACAAATGCTCATTTTATTGGAGCAAAAGCTCTTGAGAATAAGCAAATCATTATTCATATCAACTCGAGTAGATGCTTATACTCCGACCTCTTACTCTAAGTTCTTGCTTGGAGCGTTTGCTCATACTCATAGGCATTAGCTTTTATTTAATTCATACGGCCCAATGTTCTCAACATACCTTGTGGAAAAATAAGACATTTTAGAAAATATTGCACTTTCTTACCTTTAGCTGTTTAGAAGTTATGAGCAGGTTAATTGGGTGCAAATATTAGTGTCCACCCGGTATATTTATTATATATACGTATACAAATGTTATATCATACAAAAATACTAGAGGTAGAACTCTAAAAAATATTTTAACTTTCTACTACGATAGATACGTCTATGGATTACGAATGCTTCATTATTTTAATACACTCATAAAAATAGACTATAGATATGTCAAATCTCCTCGATAAAGAACATATTCAACTCATAAGTCTACCTATGTCATCAAACAAAGTTAATGATTTCTGCAAAAAACTTGGAATTGATTCAAAATTCTGAATATAAATTATATATATTCGACGTATCGACTGCCTTCTAGAGTCATTGGGAAAAAATAGCACTATGTTAAGTGCAATTGAATGTTCCCAAGTAACACATTTCATTTACCAAGCAAATAATGCTAGATCGAAGTATATACTTCAGAAAAAGTTTGGCATATTCTTAGCATTATTTTATAGAATAATTTCAGCATTTCTTAAAAGACGTCCCATCTTTTTTAAGACTAAATATTGCAGCCAAGTAGCAATGATTGCTAGTAAGTCATGAAAAGTAGCCAAAAAATAGAAATAATGGCTTTAAAAAATGTCAAAAAAAATTAATAGCCAAATTGGAATTTAGTGTGGTCATTAAATGTCTTTAAGTGCTTCAATTAGTGCCATTTAAAAGCAATAGTATGCAGTTTTGTATTGGAATTAATTTGGATTTTAAATGGAAATTAATTCCAAAAAAATTTCCACTGTATTGCTAACCTTAATGTGATTGTATCAATACAGTAAAAGGCTTCATAATATTTCAGAAATCATTATAGATCAAAGAGAAAAAGAATGGAATGAAAATGGATGAATGAATGAATGAAAAATTACTAAACTACGGAAATTTGGACGAACAGGTGCGTATTACAGGCATGTAAATAAAAGTAGTAACGCAGCTGAAACTTACAATGAAGTAACTATAGACACAGAAGATCACCTTTCTGGTTCTTGAACCACGTCTCTTTATTGTGCCTAATACCACTACGTCCTGGTGGAAAGTATGCTGCTGTTCCCATGCCTCAGGAAGAACACACAGCATTTTTTCTCCACTTTCTCAGGTCTCAATAACTTTAAAGGTGTTCATTTTTTATTACGAAATAATTATAAAATATGACCTATAAAACAATCTATCACTCAAAACATAACCTCACAATAATCTTCATTTTCTTCAACTTTATAATTCTGAAAGCTTTCACAAAGCAGTACAAATAGCTATCTAGTTTTTAATTCCATAAAGCTTCGTATTGGCATAGAAAAATGCTTATTAAAAAATACAATAAAGACATGGCCGAACCGTTTGCTCACGATAATGAGCAATGTTGCCATAGTTTTTATATTTATATATTGATAGGTATATGATACTATTTTATATATAGAATATGCAAATAAACTGGTTCAGAACATTATTTGTTTTCAAACTGGGATACAAATTTCAGAAAATCTGGGAAAGATAAATCAATTTAATCCAGCACATATAATATTATCAATCAATCCAACTAAAAAAACTATAAAAAACTTCAATTTCAATTGGATGTATGTAATTCATTGATGGGTATCAAAATTGAATATGACAACTCCGTAATTCATAATGAAATAATTTAATTTATAAAGTGTATTTTGCTCACAGTTATCACTGGCCCCTCTGTTTTCAGGGAGTATTTCATTCACATTTTACAGAAAAGTAAGGCTTGCAGAGATTTCTAATGGTTCACAATGATATTTTCCAGTTTCAAAAACAATAATAATTGTCATAATGTATATTGAAGGAAAGATCTGCCATCACAGTTAACGATGTTTGTTTTTGTGAACACTTACATAACTGTTGGCATACATTTCCAATATCAATCTAATATTTATCCAAAACAAAACTTCATTACATTCTCACGAGAAATGTTTAACTGCGCATGATCATTCAAAGCGTTGAAAGCCATATCTGGAAAATGCTCTTTTGGTGCCAATTTATGGCTATTTAGGCCTACAGGTTGAATTGTTGAAAAGCTTTCAAATCCACTTTAAGGCCAAACCGCGCGCTCTCTTTAGGCAGCGATTACGTAATGAATGCTACATGTAGAAGCTTTAGTGGACGGTTTTAATTGCCTATTAGCTTCAAGAGTGACACAAAAGTCGATTAGAAATACCTACTTCGATCTACTTGGGTTGACATAAAAGTGTTAAACCTCAGGCAATGATATTTCTAATCAGACAGGATACAATGGTAAGCTGAAATATGAAGGTGAGTAAAGGTGACCATGTCGCTGATATTTACCTAGAAAAACTTCTTAGCATCGCAAATTAGTAATAAACTGCGTTGTCAATGCAACTTCAGAGTGTATATTTTGAAATTATAAAATTACTTTCACAAATTAATTCGTGGCTGAGAATATGATAAAAAGCATATATTATCCAAGAATCATGGGGTCTTGGCAATCTTCCAATTCACTTAACAAAATTTAAGATAGATAGTTCACATTCATCTAATCAGAGTATGTTAACTAATTGGTTTCTGTAGATTATTAGGCTCCTAATTTAATAATAATATCGATATTCGACAGCAATTAAGATAATTATATTATGGGAAATTAAGCAGATTCGGACAATACAATGCAATGCAGCTAATGCGTATTATTGGATTAAGTTAACAATAATTGTAAATGTGCAAATAATTCACCAAGTCGAGACAGTTAAATTAATTATTTTATATGTGTTACCATAGGTTCAAATTAATTCCATGCTATAATTACCATTCATATAATAACAAGCAAGGGTTATCCCCAAAACAAATCTACTCAGGATTTTTCCAAATAAGTGCAATAATAATGTCAGATATATTCCATATTCCAAGATCAGTCTCCACATTAATGAGGATACCACTCTTTCTCGGCTCTGCTAATTTAGTAGTAAGCAGATTAAATTGTACTGTTCACTCCTCTTCTTAGTTCAGTCAATCAAGACAATCAATTGATTATAATTCCAAAAGTTTTCAAATTTTGACGTAATGTCGGGAATGGGATAAAAACAAACTATGAAATTTTGCAACCAGTTCCGAAGTCCGGAACATTGTTAAAAATGCAATAAATGATAATTTGCTCAGTTCTTAAATATATTATTTTACATCACGTGTCAAATTTGCAACCAATTTAAGTGTACGGAACATTTTTTGATATTAAAAATTAATGTTTTTCTTTATTAAACTAAAGGAAAACGTTCCAAAAGTTATGCAAATTTGACAGATCTATCGGAAAAATATACCGAACGACTGTACAAATTTGCAACTTTCTATGTTGACCGGAACATGTTTATTTATAATTTTTCTTAATTCGTGGTCATTTTTTCGAGCAAGGCGGTCTCGGAATAATTACAAAAGTTTTGAAACTTGGTTGCAAACTTTGAAAACATCTATTCTGATGCATTTACAAATTTGCAACCTCATACGCGATCCGCAATTTTCTTGAAGGTGAAAAAATAATAAAATTACATTTTTGCAAATTGCATAAAGTTCCGGATCGCGTATGAGGTTGCAAATTTGTAAATGCATCAGAATAGATGTTTTCAAAGTTTGCAACTAAGTTTCAAAACTTTTGTAATTATTCCGAGACCGCCTTGCTCGAAAAAATGACGCGAATTTAAAAAAATTATAAATAAACATGTTCCGGTCAACGTAACAGGTTGCAAATTTATACAATCGTTCGGTACATTTTTCCGATAGATCTGTCAAATTTGCAGAACTTTTGGAACGTTTTCCTTCAGTTTAATAAAAAAAAACATTAATTTTTAATAACAAAAAATGTTCCGTACTCTTAGATTGATTGCAAATTTAATACGTGATATGAAATATTATATCGAAAACTTCCCCAAGTTTGCAGAACTTTTGGAATTTTTTTCACGACCATACAGCAAAAATTAATTTAATTGCAATTTTAACAATGTTCCGGACTTCGGACAAGGTTGCAAAATGAGATTTATTGTCGTCTCAATGTACAATTCACTTGACGGAAGTTTGAAAACTTTTGGAATTATAGTTAAATTTTCGATTTCGAATGTCAATAATGACTGGATTATCTGTTAAATGCTCTACCTCGACATTGTCAAATACCCCCATGATGCTTAGGTTCACCTTCACAAAATTGCTTTCTTTAGCGTTCCTAATTTCCTTCCTGTGGGTGTTTTTCACGTCAGTGCATCTCAGCCAGTTACAGCGGGTGAGTTTTGATCTATAAAATTGATCCCGGGATTGGATCCTAATTCTAAAATGCCACTAGCTCCTGCTTCGTTCTTCTTGAAGAAGGCAGCTCGATTCTCACTTCATCGAAAATGTACATATTGCATAATATACTGAGCATTCTAAAGACTGTCATGAAAGTGCATACTCACAGAACAAGTATGTTTGGGTCTTTTAATTTGTACATTACTTACACTAACAAAACTTGATGTGATCCAACGCTCAGCATTACGGTTAGCAACAGGAGCATTTTACTCGAGCCCAAGAGAAAGCATTCTTGTGGAGTCAGGAGAAATGCCACTAAACCTACGCAGAGAACTACTTAGCTCACAATACTCAATAAAAGTACACTCAATTAAATCTCATCCAGCAAAAAACGTTACTTTCGCCAGCAAATTCCAATCCCTCTTCATCATCCATCTCCGAATAACTCCGCCATTCTATGAAAGAATTAATAGAGCATGCCAAAAATACAGCATCATTTATCCACCAGCTTACAGCTGTTCAGATGAGGTCTCGCCACCTTGGACTCTCCAAACCGTGAGATTTAATACGCAGCTCACTGAATTTAATAGGCATGTACACCCCACCAAACTAATCCTAAATAGCTTTAAACACATCCTTACGAAGTACCATGACCACGAAATTATATACACAGATGGATCAAAACTTGAACACGGGACATCGTCGGTAACAAACAGTGGCGCCTATGGATACAAACTACCTGATGATTACAGTATATACTCAGCGGAACTGTATGCTCCTTATAAGGCGACACAGCACTGCATCGATTATATTTCAAAATCCTTCCTCAAAATCACTGACTCACTAAGCACTATCGAGAGCATCAAACAAATGTATCCCACCAATTACTTAATTATGCGAATTAAAGAGCAATTACATCATATCCTTAGTTCAAATAGAATAATAGAAATACTTTGGGTCCTTTCACATATCGGAATCGATGGAAATGAACGTGTCGATGCAGCCTCCAAGCCACTAACAACTCACTACCACTCGCAGAATCCTCAATTCTCAGCTCAGAAAAAAAATCGGCGACCACTGGAAAGAGCTTTGGACACATTTTCCAACCAAACTGGGAGAAATCAAGAAATCCACTATCCACTTCACCATGGACTAACCTGCCGAGGACTAGAAGAGCAGAGACGATTCTCACACGGCTTAGAATAGGTCACACACGACTCAACCACCAGCATTTACTCTCAAAAGACATTCCACCCATATGTGACATGTGTAATGTGCAAATAAGTGTATCACATATATTAGTGCAGTGTCCTAAATTTAAATCACAAAGAGAACTTCACGGTATTAAAGGACCGTTAGAGAACATACTAAACGAAAGTTACAACATAGAAAACGTATTAGGGTTCCTTAACCAAACTAATCTTTGTTCTAAAATTTAAGGTACCTACCACATAACTGTATGTATTGTATTGTATTTTATTGTTAACTAAAACCTTGTTTCTTGTATTGTCCCACTGCTAATAACCCTTAGTGGTTGATGCAGTTTGATATTAAAATAAAAAAATATAAAAAATTTGTAGCTATTTAAGCTGGATATATATACTCTATGGTTCGTGATTCCCACTGCTCGAACATGAACAACGAATCGCCAGCAACGTGGAAATCACGAGGAGCAGCGAACAACGGTAATAATACAGTTTATAAATTCAGCTTTAAAGTCACCAGCCAACCTTCTTTCATAAGATTTACTAGATCTGTAATTACTGAATGGAAGACAATCACCAAACTAAGTATTTCGTTTAATTTTCTTCAAAGTTAGGAGCCAGCTTCATCTACATTGTTCTATTAATGATAAGCAGCCGTCAAAAGGGGGAAATTTTTTTGTCTTGTACGAGGTGTACACCTGAAACTTAACCTGAAAGTAAGATTCTACTTTTTTGCCATTTCAGTAGTGTACACGCACGTCTCTCTATATAAAGAAAGAACTTGAGAGATTATGAAAACGTGACAAATGGTTGGTTACACTTATTTCTATTATTTACAACGAAGGGTGAAGTAACCTGGGAAGATCTCTAAATAACAGAAAATTAAATCATAAACTTTTGACGCAAGAAGAAAAACTCTATTGTTATTTCACATGTAAATAAGTTTCATTATATGGTTAATAAGCGCAGTGAATAGTAATCCCCGTGGAAAGAGAATGAATAATCTATTTCAAATGTCTCGGCAATCATTTTCTGTTGACCCTAATTCTACTCTCGAGCTACCCTTGATGTGGCTAAAAAAATCGGAATGGGACAGGTTGCACACCTGTACATGGATACTAGAAATAAAATCAACGGAAAATCAACTGTCGAAAAAGGTTACATTGTTATGTCAGGGTTCTACTCGTCTGTAATTCAACTGTAGTTCAACGCTATAAAGAAAATTACTGTCAAGTCATCACGTTATTGTATCTATTATGAATGAAGTTACAAGAACAGGTTCCTGAACATTTAAATACTTTTTTGCATCACCGTTTCTTTGTTTCTAAATACCTACGTTATCTTTGGTTAATAATCTACGTAGAAAGCGAATACAAATTTTGTATGTGTTTGTATCTAGCGGTATTACCACTTCTAATTTTATATTACCGCTTTACAAATGAATAAATTATATCAGAGTTGAATTTTATGAAATGTGCAACATCATGTCAATGAGAATAATTTAATACCATATTATACACATTTATATGATTAAAACCATATTATCGTTTGGAGTTTCCCGTTTATAATCAAGAGTCTAATGAAGTAAAAGTATCATTCACCCCAATAATTGCGCCCCATTCACATGGTAAATATATTTGAATATAAAATCAAAGCTTTTGGAAGGGCCACTCAATAATTAACAGGTCCGTCGCTTGAGCTCACCAATGTCCATCATTGCAACCGCACACTTCCATTTGCATCTATAATAGGCCTAGCCCTTGCTCAATTAAGCTTAAGCTATCCTGGTCCAGTGTACGTCCATCTTAAATCCATATAAATGGCCCATATGGGAATAAGCTCAGGTCTACAACGGTAGCAAAATCTCTAAACTGACGGTCAGCCCATTCTCTTTACCATATCGCGATGAAGCGAGGTGTTGATTAGAAGATTTAATTACACAAGGGGTTGGCCATTATCTAACACCCTTGTCATCACGAATGCTCGACTGTTTTGTGTATACTGGATACAGCGACAAATACGTTAATCGTATTTTATGGAAGTGACATCCGTGTTCGTTCGTTGGAAACTGAGACAATAATCGAATTTATTACTGTCACTGTAAATTACATCTGATCGCTAACAATATTTCATTTCAATCACACTTACACAATAATTATTTTTCATACTTTCTAAAAATATGGTAATCACCTACCAATTGTTACAATAGACAGTGTGCATCTCGTTTCACTTAAAAACTATACCTAATATTTACAGATAAACAGTTCACACTACATGAGAATGAATATTAAACAATATTAAATTATGAAATCAAACAATTTTATTTTGTTAAATCTACATTATATTTAACCTTAAAGTTGTGACGCGTTTCGCTAACACAGTAGCTTTTTCAAACGAATGGAGGT
Organism: Galerucella calmariensis; assembly: GCA_910591675.1. Lineage (NCBI taxonomy): Eukaryota > Metazoa > Arthropoda > Insecta > Coleoptera > Chrysomelidae > Galerucella > Galerucella calmariensis. Next base: position 182,599 of record CAJUYG010000439.1, read on the forward strand.
ATAATGAGAAATTTTCAATTTATACAGTGCCTTAATACTAAATTATACGGATATTTAACAATAAAATTATAATCTATTTACAAGGAAATGAAATGAATTTGTTTAAATATGGGATTAACTAAAGTATTTAACGAGTTTACCTGGAAACTCATACACAACCATCCTACAGGAACCTTTCTAGATAAAAAGGTTTAATAAGGGAGAATTGTTAATATCAAGTTGGTCGTTAAGATTTAATTTGAAGGATTTAGGTTCTATATGCAAAATTTCAAAATTTGAATCGAAAGAGTGTTGGTTTGCTAATAAATGATTGGAATAGTTGGAATCTGATTTTTGGTTGTCATAACTACGTTTGTGTTCTGAAATTCTAGTTTTAAAATTCCTAAAAGTTCTACCTATATAAATTTTATCACAGTCGTCATTACCACATTTAGTCCAGAACAAGGCCAAACCTTGAAAATAGGTCGGGCCGATGCCATTCTTTTTCAGTTTGCAGGTATTGATGGCTACATTCACCTCTCAATATCTCATATATGGAGAAATGCCCGCAAGGCCCGGAAAATGGCCCTCGGAGCCCAAAAACGTTTTTGGCCGATATCTTCCAAAATATGGCACTTAGAGATTTGCGGTTTTGATAGAAATGACGAGCAGTTCAATACCTACAAAAATGGTCCCTATGGTTTTTTTCGCTAACCCAATATTCATTGCAAAAAAGGGGTCGCAAAAATTATCATGCTTGGAAAATAAAAATACGGCATTTTCTCAGCCAATGTGTGAGCCAAGGGGACTGGATATACACGTATCTTGATTTTTTGAACTTCGAGGGTCAATCGTAGATGGCGCCACTAGTTTTCTCCCTCCTCACGTAATTATCCCGGCAATGAAGGTGCCCCCAATAACTATCTGTTTCCTGAAAATTTTTAGAGTTGAGAACGCTGTTTTGTACTCTCGGCCTGATCCTTGGAGCTCTTAGGTCTTCGGCAATGTAGCCTAGAAGTCTGCCAATTTTTGGCAAGTCATTTTAAATAATTCGGCAAAAAAGTTTTTGAAAAATAAGATTTATTTTTGAAAGTATATGAGAATTGAAACATACATGAACAATAAGACATCTATCCATCACCATTCCAACACATTTATCTCAGATGGATGTTGCTGGCTGACATCATCAACCCCCTCTCCATCCATGCCTTCTGTTTCTTCCTCTTGCTCCTCTAGCTCTCTATCTTCACCTCCACCAATTTCTGCCCCTCCCTCTGCTTGATCAGCTGATACAATCACATCTTCATCCTCATCCTTGTAATTAGAACACGGGCCTGAATGACATGAACCACAAATAATCGAGCACTTCAGTCCTGCTCTCTTACATGAACATAGCGTGGTACAGCCCATTTTACACCGACAAGAGATCATTTTCAACAAGTCCGGATGTGCCGGCTCATTCGTCGTCTGTACCGGCAATAATGCACCCCCTATATGCTTCCATCCCCATTCTTCTGGCGGTAGTTCGTTCGCGAGCCAATGCTGCACTTGTAAATACGTGCGATATAGGTGCTGCCTTGCAGCTTCGTCGGTGGGAGGCAAGCCTGCAAGTTTGAATGGAGATTTATTGTTGGTTAATCGCATATTTCCTGTGCTGCATTATAAATGGAGAGGAGGACGAGCCTTCCGTTCATGAATACGGTGTCGTGAGGGAGATTAGGATCTTTAAAGGACTCGATGGCATCCGCTCAGAAATTAAGGAGCTGAGAGCGCCTCCCGAGATCCAGGTCAGATGTAAAAAATACGGCGCGCGTTTGTGGCCCGTTATCTCGAAAACCACCAAATTGACGACGAAAACGATAGGAACCATTTTTGTAGGCATTGATCTGATATTCATTTCTGTCCAAATCCGAAATCTCTAGGTGCCATATTTTGGGAGATATGGACCAAAATAGTTGGGAAAATGGATTTTTGGGCTCTTCAGGGCGATTTTCAGGGTCTTGCGGTCATTCCGCCATATATGAGATTTTGAGAGGTTAATGTACACATCAATACCTACAAATTAAAAAAAAAATGACACCGGCCCGACCTATTCTCAAGGTTGATACCCTTATTTACTGGACTAATTTTAATTTATAAACTCCTGATTTATTTAGTTTTGAAGATTTGGATTTGTTTTTCTTATCTCCCTAACGACCAACTTGATATTAACAATCCTCCCTTATTAAACCTTTTTACCTAGAAAGGTTCCTGTAGGATGGTTGTGAATGAGTTTCCAGGTAAACTGGTTAAATACTTTAGTTAATCCCATATTTAGACAAATTCATTCCATTTCCTTGTAAATAGATTATAATTTTATTGTTAAATATCCGTATAATTTAGTATAAAGGCACTGTATAAATAGAAAATTTCTCATTATACCTCCATTCGTTTGAAAAAGCTACTGTGTTAGCGAAACGCGTCACAACTTTAAGGTTAACTATAATGTAGATTTAACAAAATAAAATTGTTTGATTTCATAATTTACTATGGATCTACATCAAGTAAAAGCCTCATCTATTCAATTAAACAATATCTAATAAGTATTAGATTCTTCACTCAGAATGTTTTTCTCTTTGTATTTAGTGAACCCATGACTTATTTGTTTTATTGAACATATTATGTCAAATCTTGGTATTGGTTTTGAGGTTATGTATCTGATAGGAACTATAATTATTCATCTTAAAGGTGTGATTCCACCAAACGTTTGCAAATGTTGGCAATTCTTTCGTCTCCACCACCCAAATATTTGCAAACAACTATGCGTTTGCGAACATTTGTCATCAATTCAGAAAAATAGCTAGTTGGATAAATAACAATGTCGCCGATAACAAACCGTAACATAATTATGCATGTGTTGATTCAAAAGAAGATGAAAAGAGGAAAAGGAGAAAACACAGGTTTTGGACATCCCATTTTTTGGAAACAAGACGGTCAACACAGCTGCTAATTGATTTACGAACAGCTGATAGCAGTGGTCCCCTTATCTTTTGCAATTTCACTCCACGCGTCCAGCTTTTTAAGTTCATTGTAATCAAACTTATTCGTAGCATGCCATATTTCTGGCTTCATTTTGTAAATAATAAATGCCAATAATTACCCGACAGAATTTGTAAATAAAGAAATCAAGAATATAGAGAAAGGCTCATTGTTAATACCCCATAAGAATAACAATAATATTAATAATTCAGCTAACATAATTTTTAAAAACTTGACAATACCGTATGTTAGGGGTTTGTCAGAAAGAATTAAGAAAATTGGTAATCAATTTAACATTCTAACCAGCTTTGAATCTAACAATACTTTGAGATCTATCTTAACAAAAACGAAACCAAAAAATGAAGAACAATCTTCAAAAAATTGCATATATCAGATATCTTGTGAATGCGACAAATTCTATTTAGGTGAAACATCTAGACCATTGAAAGTTCGAATAAGTGAACATAAAAAATACATCAAAGATAGGGAGTTCTTTAAATCAGGTATTTGTAAACATGCTTGGGAAGAGGGGCATAAAATTCAATGGGATTCGACAAAAATAATATTGAAAGAGCCCAATAATAAAAGACGAAAAATCAAAGAAAGTGCTTTGATACAACTAAATGCAGATAAATGTGTAGCTAGTATTTCAGCCGAATGTAGTCAAATTTGGTTACCAATGTTAGAAAGAGAAATTTCAATTATTAATCAATTACCTGCGTTATCAGGATAGCATCATAAGTTTTTATCCAGGTTTTCTTATGATTTATCATTGGAATAGTTGTTAATCGATACACACTTCAATACACAAAATCACCAAACTGAGTTATACATGTTTTGAAAACAAAAATGATCATACACAAAAAAGTAACAACAAACGCGTTTTATTAACAACATTTCCAAAAATAAGCTAAAAAAAAGCGCTATCCCAATAAAACCCGTTCCTGGAACGTCCACTTCACTGGATTCCATTTCTAGTAGACTATCATATCGTTAGAATGTCATAAAATAAAATATTTTATTTCACATTTTACCAGAGGTGTGATCTACTATGAATGGACCTTAATAAAATTTGACAACAAAGTTTTGTAGTCTTAAACTTCAAAATATTATTGATTGTCTAGTTGTCATATTTTTTCGTTGTGTCAGATAGGGACCAAAAATTTTCTTATCAATTTTATTACTAGTTAATCTTGACAACGGTAGCTGGAACGCTACCGACGCGTCGAAATAAAAAATAAAAACCATTATTGTAGTTTGATAACCCAAAAGAATAAGAAAAAAGAATAAGTAATGCCACAAGGAACTTACAGAAGTTATTATGGGCTTTTTGAAGCTCTGGCAGCGTTGTACGAAAACTATAATGACCACACCCTCCGAATTACATAATTGGTGATTTGTATCGACCAGCTGACTTCTTATTGGCAAGCGCGTGCGTGAGATCTTCCCTCTCACTTCGTCAATTGACTGATATTGATTTATCCAGTGGCGTTGGTATTGTCAGTTACCTTTGTTTTTTCAGTTTTACTTGGTAAAATAGGTACCGTACGCCATTTGTACGTTTGACAGATATGTGCCATGTTTTGCCAAACTATACTCGTTATGTGATCAGTCATTGTTGGTTGATCGCGAATTTTAATCTAATGGCATTTTTATTCAAATAATTTTATCTTGATAGGTAATGTCAAGCAGCAAATATGTTAAAGACAATCTCCTGGGTAAACAAAATTATGTTGCACAAGTTTTTGTTGAACTACTGAATTCTCAAGAAATTTGAATTTATCCATTATTCACCTAGGTTAATAATAGAAAATTATTAACCACTGATAGAGAAATTCAACTTCTCAGTATGCTGGAAGAAGTAATAGGTAATTGTCAACTTCACAGCTAATAGTGGAAAAAATAATTTGGTTCAATTTGATTGTTCACCAAAATATTCTTTCACTTATGCCAACATCAATACACTACGAATCAAATAGTTTTTGTGGTTTGTTGAACACATAAAATACGTTGGATGTATCGTTCTCAAGTCTATAAAATCAAACTAGGAATATTTACATATACAACGGTATAATATGAAAAAGCAAATAAAGTTGAATCCAAAATATATATCAATCTCTACAAACACATAAAATCTAGGAGAAAAGTTATAAAACATAAAATCAAACGAACACCGCGCTTAAATTTTGCACTCAAAAAGCAATAAAAATAAACAAATGTGACAACACTGGATGCAGAAAAATGTGCATGTAATTGAAAAAAAAAGAAATATTTCTTGTTAGTTACAGTTGCAGATAGTAAATGAAATCTTCTACAGAAATTTTATTTCAATTGTGGATGGATGCCACGTATTAGAACATGTTTTTCTTCTAACCGACATTTTTTGTAGGTATGTAAATTGTCTCGTGATTGAAAATACTAAAATAACTCAAGTTATTTTATTTATAACTTCATTTTGTGAAAATGATTTGGAATGCTGTATAGTTTGTAGTTTAAGAATATTCAGGACTGTAGATTAATTATGCAATGAAAATTTGCTCCTCCTCTTCCTCCTTGACATTAATTCCCAATCCATTGCCTTTTAACTCAAGCCTTCTAAATATGTAATATAATATGTACCAGAAAATATTGGCCATGCTGGAATGATTACTATATCATTCTCTTTATTCTATAAAGTGACCACTTCATTAGCCCCTGGATATTTGTGAATGTACTCCAAAATTAAAAGGGGAAAGTCACAAAAGAATGGTTGTTTCGAAATGTGAATGAAAACTTCTTTCTGTTGCCGACATACAAATCACATGTACGATATATAAATTTTTAACGAACCATTTCACAATAGATGTTAAGTAGCTATACAAAATAAAAATAAAAACTAAATCACCCCCTACACAATCAAACCTTTACTGCGTCGCCTGCTTGATTATACACTCACCGACACGAAAAACGGGCACCCCGATAATTTTTGAAAAAATGCATTAATTTTTTAATTTTTTCTTCTTAGTTCGGTTATTCCAGCAATGAACACGGTTTAGTAGAATACCCTGCAGATTTTTTATCAAGAAATGTCTTCCCAAATTGAACATAGTATTTCAAGATGTCTTTAAGCGCAGAAACTGTTGCATCTATTGTTGCTCTTATTCAAGACGGAAGGGAAATTTACGTGGCTAACAGATTTTGGGTATCACGCAGTACCGTGCAAAGTGTATTTACACGTTTAATAGAGACGGGAGCTTACATTCGATGTCCTGGATCTGGTCCCCAGAGAAGAACTACTCATCGTGATGACCTTTTTATGATATCTTCAGCACTAAGAATTCGTCATAAAACTGCTGTGGAAATTGGAAACAACATTGAACATGTCAGGAACGTGAATGTTAGTGAACGCACAGTTAGAAGAAGGTTGAATGAAGCTAATCTGAGATCTCGAAGACCCGCTATAGGACCAGAACTTTCCAGAGAACATCATGTATCCAGATTTCAATTCGCTAGGGAGCATGAAAATTGGAATGCATACGACTGAAGCTGTGTGTTGTTTACCGATAGATCCAGATTTTGCTTACGATCCCCAGATGGTCGCCAGAGAGTCTGGAGAAGAGAAGGTGAACGATATGCTGAGTGCACTTTAAGCCCTATAGTAAGTTTTCAAGGGAGTTCAGTTATGGTGTGGGCTGGAATATCTTTAGAGGCGCGAACAGAATTGTACATGGTCCCTATAGGATTTGTGACTGCAGATAGTTACACAAATGAGATCCTACAAGATTATGTTGTTCCTAATGCACCATTTATTGGTGACAACTTCATACTGTTGCATGACAATACACGCCCGCATTGTTACGGAATATTTGAACGAAGTTGGTATATCCCAGATGGCATGGCCAGTGCGCAGTCCCGATCTTAATCTAATGGAGCATATTTGGGACATGCTAGGTAGAAGAGTTAGAAGCCCGGTACCTGCTCCTCTTACCTTGGATCAGCTCAGAGTGGCTCTTTAAGAGGAATGGGAAGCAATTCCACAAAATGAAGTATTCAACTTAATTAACAGCCATGTCATGTCTGTCCATATTCAATGTTATTGAGCTTTATGTCAGTCCATCTTCTTTTTTCTGTAATCGACACGTCGAATGGACTATCGAGGGAATTTCGTATGGTGTAGGTTGATCTTATATTCAGCTCGTCCTTCACTACAATTCTGAGGACATTCATGTGCCCTGATCTAGCCTTGTATCTTCCTGTATTACAAGGTGTAAAGGAGGTAGGTATGACTGAGGCTGAGCCTTTTTGCAGCCACATCGACAAAGTGTTTGTTGTGAAAGGCTCTACCACCTTGTTATGTAGCCTACACATCATGTCAGGTTTCAGCACACATTTTTCCCAAATGAGCGCTTGGATACTACCAGTATGGGCTTTGCCTTCCTTAAGACTTTCTCCAAATATTAGTTTCAGGAATGTTTCGAGTCAACTCATACTTTTACCACCACTTCCTTAATTTTTACAATTTCTCATCGTAGTCTGAGAGGTCCTAGGCCTCAGCTTTTCTCCACATTACTGTCATTTTATCAGGACTGTCCACTTCCATTGTTCTCTGTCATTTCTAGACAGTTATAAATAATTTCACCTACATTAAAGGTTAACGCTATTTCATTTTGTTGCTACCATCCTCGACGTCGTTGATTTCATGTTACTCTTTTCCACATGTTTTCTATTTCAATGAAAATAAAGTTTGCATTGTATAAGCCGAATTGTTTGAGGGTACCTAAGGTCAAGATCCAAAAAACTCATATAATAGACAGACCAGCTTTTATAAAAACTATGCATTGGTAATGATGAGTCACCCTCTAGAAAACCACTGAGACGATTTGTTTGATTCCACATAAATACACACTCATCACTCGATGGGATAGGTATGGTAAAATGCATCTGGATTTTTTTTACATGCATTTTTATTTTATATACTTCCCAGCAGACAAGACGATTACGAACGCTTAAGAAATGACTCACGGACTGGTTGTTAGCAATTAGTATTATAATTTTTATTTTGACTGTCATATTGATATAATTTGATATCATATGTACACCGAGAAAAAGATTTATTTGTGACAATCAAAATCTTATTATGTCAAATAAATATGATTTTCCATATGGTCTAACTAATATTTAATTTGTCGTTAAGAAAGGATTTGTTTCAAGTTCGGAAAGTAATATTGTTGATGAATGGAAACATATTCATTGTCATCAATAAAATGAGTTATCTATCGAAAATTACATTTATTCTTGTAAAAATATTTGTCTCAAACAACATTTGTTGAGGTATAATGACAAAATAAATATATATTAATCTTTGAAAGCATTTAAATTAAATAAAGTAGTTTTCCAATAACAGATACTTATTTTTGCAAGCTAACTACCTATATTGTTTTATTATAAAAAAATTACTTTATGACAGAATGACATTTCTTTATCATAAAAAAAGTATTGTATCGGTAAAATATATTTCTTTACCAAAAAAAGGTATATTGTCTGGAAACAAATGTTCATTCTTCAAAAAATCTATTGATTTTTACTAAAATTCAACATATTTATCATAACCGAACCATAATTTTCATAAACATTATATTGCCTTATAGTAAAAACTATATTTCCCTAAAAGACCGAATTATTTATGGTATTGTTTTTTGTTTATGGAAGTTACCTACATACACTATTCAAACACTGGGCTTTTGAAATGTTTCTGAATATTTAGAAATATATTAAAAGTTGACGGTGTATTAAGCAGTATGGGTAACTTCCACACGGTTCTCTAAATAATTAGGTTACTTAGGAAAATATATTTTTCACAAATATTTGTCTAAGCCGTTTCCAGACTATGTCAAACAGCAAAGTTGACTTTCGTTTTGTATACAATATAATTATGTGAGGACTAGTCGATCGAATTGGTCGATGGTGAGTCTGGACACGGATTAAAATTACAGTATTTTTATGACAAACACGTTTAAATCTAATAAAAATTAATGGTCTCTATTTATGCATAAAACTGTTTAGTGGGAAAGCAGGATAGGAATAAAAAACTTGCTGCTGAATATTTTGATCTATTAAAAAGAAAACTATACATTTTTAAAATAGATACCATAAATTTATAAAATAGAATGTGTGTATTTTGGGGGTGACATTCACTGAGACCTAAGTATAAAATAGAAACCATACCTTGTTAAAATTAAACATACCTACATGATCTAAAAACTAACCAACAATGGTATCCACAAGATAGCCTTGTCTATCCTTAAGTGTGCACATTAATGCTTTCCCCATAGTAGGTAGTTTTTTGTCTTGGAGTGGATCTGACAGGTTTAATTGAGAAATGTGTATGTTTGAGGTACATTTCACTTGCTTGTTACTTCTACCCACTTGAATATAATTGTCATTTGTTTCCTCACCTTGAAAGATATCTCACAATTGGTGTATTTGTAAAATAATCTTCTCAGAGATCGTCAGAATCCATCTTTATAATTATATCTACCTACCTATTCCGAAATAATCTAAAATAATATCATAGATTCCTAAAAATTTTCAACAACAAATATAAATACTCATGCTATTCTATTATTTTCCATGTTTCAATCTCTGATTAGAAAAAGACTCAGATTTATTATCCGCTTATTATACCTACCTATATTTTTTATAAGACTAGGTATAACTAGATACAAATTGGAACTTGTCTTGACGCACTAGAGCGTAAGCTGAAGTTTTACGCTCTTGAAAATGTGCCTAAAGTACGTATGCCTACTAGGAAGATGAAGATAAATTTAGTGATGCTTCTAACGTTTTCGACACTTATGTTCAGACTGAAATAATATTCAATCAACCATTTTCTTTATCATTTATCACCATTCTCCACATATTTCTTCTCAATATTCAAATATTCGAATATATATTTTTTAATGATATTTAAAAAATGTCAACTAATCGCTTTCCACGCATTACAAAGTTTTATCTAAAATCCTTATCAGCGTCGCCTCATGGTAATGCTTTTGTTCACACTGTTCACACATACGCCTGTTTTGTTATGTAATCTAAAGTGAAACCACCCGCCCTTTTGATTGATTAAGCATTTTAAGCCGCCAGAGTTACATTCGCATATTTAATTCTCGTTTCACACCCGTGTCGGTTACTAATCTGGAAGACTTTAACTTTTTACATTTTAACTCAGTGTCGTCACATCGATACGTTGAACAAGATTTATTTATGTGACTGAAATCAGTTGGTTTGGTTGCATACAGTAACTAAAACTAACCTATGAGCATTAAAAAGAAGAATATTTGATAAAATCTATCTTTACCAAATTCTTACACTATTTCAACGGCTTGGCAACATCGTTACAACAGAAGTCATTTATAATGAAAAAACTATAATATAAATAACCTGCATGGAATTTGAGATTACGAATTAGAAGAAAGCGTCAAAATAAATCTATAGATGGTGGAAGTATGAAGCTTATAATAAAGACATGTTTGTTGCATATTTGCATCAATTTAAACCCAGCACATAAGATAAAAGAAAAAATTATTCAGCTGCTGTTAATAAAATTGCAATATTCTTTAATTAATTAATTTGATTCAACGTGTTGGGTAGTTGGGAGAACGACGCTGTTCCAAATTCTACTCTGTCACTTCCCGGATGACAGATCATAAATAAAAAGTCACCCTTAATCTATCCAACACTTCATGAGCCTCGTTTTTTTTTCATGATGAAGTTACAGAAACTAATTACAAAGCCATGATAAAGGCGTTTCTTATATCAAACATAAATCATTACTTGTGAGATTCACCCAACACTTTGAGATGAATAGTTCATTTCGAAGTAAGTTTGCGAAATGAAAAAATAGAGCGCATAATAATTACATTAATTAGCGGCTTTCTCTTACTGAATTTCTAAATTCAATTGCACTGAACCCAGAATTTGTAATATAATTTATACGTTTCTGGCATGTCAGTTTTTTTTTATATATTTTTATATTCTGCTTCACTCACAGTGCTATTTTCATTAGTAAAAACAATACAGTATAAGGCGAGCAACAGATATAGTAATGGAAAGTGGTACCAACAGCATCTTCCGTATGTTATTGTTATACGAGGATGTATTGATATCTAGTTAACCTAGACCAGTTCCATGCATAAACAAAATATTGCGTTACCATAGCAACAAACAATAACTAATTAGAAGTGTCAGTGTGAAGTTGGACGTCAAAAAAGTAAACCAGAGTTACGCAATGAATTAAAAGAAAAAAGATGTCCACCGAAATTGTAAAATTCGAAAAATTGGATTATCTAGCCATAATCAAGTACTTGTATTTAAAAGGGTTAAGAGGTAAGCAGATTTACGAAGATATGCTTAATACCCTTGGTGATCAATGTCCTTCGTCCTCTCCAAGACCTAAGAGACCTAGAGAGACCTAAAATTGAAGAGAAAAGGCGCGGAAAGCTATCCAAAGGTGTTTTGTTTTTGCAGGACAACGCCCCTGCACACAAATCTCAAGTTGCCATGCAAAAAATTCGTGATTTAGGGTTTGAATTACTAGAACACCCCCCTTATTCCCATATTCGGCTCCGTCCGACTATCATCACTTTCCTCAACTGAAAAAAAGTTTAAAAGGTCGTGAATTTTTTTCAACGAGGAGGTCATAAAAGCTGTGGAGGTCTGGTTTGCAGAGCAAGAAGAAACATTTTTTTGAAAGTCTCCTAGATGTTATGACATGGGATTCTTAATCACCATGCAATCCTCGAGTATGTGAATGAAGGTTTTTTCTTTCATTCCCCAGAATATAAATTCTTCTTGCTTCACTTATTTAGGCACTTAAAAGTGCCCATTGAGACGACAGTATCTTCTTAGAACAATTGTCAAACCATGCATGTATAATGCAGCCTTTTAAATCTTGTAGAAAGAAGTGTAATGAAAATATTACAGAAAAATTGAATGGAAGAGGCTTTTACTTGAGAAAGATCCATACTAAACGATGAAATAGAACAATTCAATTTGTTTAAATCTTCATTATATTTGAACTAAGTTCAATACCTCGTTTGAGAAAGCTACTGTGTTAGCGAGACGCGCCACGATTATAATATATTGAGCTTAGTTCAAATATAATGAATATTTTATAGTTATTTGCGTAATTAAACGCACGCATGTGAAGTTTGCACGACAAGACCGAGTCGTGTAACCACATAAGTACGTTAATAATTCCTATCCCTCGTATTATGTACAAATTTTCATCTACAACTGTTTATTAGTGCCTACTATAAACAGTATAACATAAAATTTGATTGAAAAAAAACTTTAATCCAACGTATTGTTATTAATATTGACTGCAAACATGAGGTACATTTTGTGACCATAGCAGCAAAGACAAACAAAGCTGTGGAAATAAAATAAATTAGTTGTCATCAAATTGTCAAAGTTGAATGAAGAAAAAACTATATAAAAATAAGTTCAAGCGAAGACAATCTCCCTTCGGATATTGAAAATGCAGCTTTCTCTGTTATTTTAAATATTTAATTCTGGTATTCATAATTTTCTTGATTCTTAATATCGTCATTATGTCATTATTGCACTGAAAATAGTGTCAAATCGTACCCGTTACATGATAGTCGTAGATATACAAATTAAATTGTTTTATTTCATGATTTTAGGAGAAGATAGACGATGAATAAAAGTAAACACTGCATGAGTACAACCTTGCTAATAAACAGTGGCAACATTTTTATTTGCAGGTCTTGTTATTTTGCGACGTTTAATGAAACCTAGCGATTTATGATTATTTTTAAGAAAAAAATATCAAATCACTCAGGAATGATAGCAGTAGTGTATATTAATTTTTTTTACGTTATCTACCTGTCAGCATTTAACTATTGCAAAAAAATTAATTCCAATACACGCTAACATGACGCATTAAATAAAAAATAATAATTTATCTGGACATGTAGGCACCAAAAAGTTGTTGACTAACTCGAAACGCATCATTGTAAGCAAAACAATAGCGGCTGACATTGACTGATTACAGGGTGCGTTATCTATGAGGACTGTATCACTCCCTCACTGCAAATCGAGTCGAAACAATGCCAAAAATTGGAATTCGTTCCACACCACACCACGCCGACGAATCTTATCCAATTCTACCGGGATAAAACATAAATCAAACAAATTTTTAACTTGTCTTCTTTCGTTGATGATAAAGAGATTGGGGCATGTATCTCTGAATAGATTATTACCATCTTCTTGTCCTTTGTCGTTTACCCTCATCAGGATCGGGCTCTCCCTTTTAAAGTCATATCAATTTTTGACAGATTCATGTTGCTGTTTAACTAGCAGTATTAATTGTATATTTTAGTTTCATAGTAACTATTAAGTAAATTGCTTTAAAACATGTCAATTACCCTTTGTTTTGCAGTGGAACCTAGATTCGAATTCAGCTTCAAAATTTAAATTTTTTAATTCAGAATAATTTACACCACTTATTCCAAACATGATTCTATCTATCTTTCAGAACTAATTTTTCCAAAAAATTAATAATTAACTTTTATTTTATTATTTCAATAATATAATTGGAAATGCCAATACCTGACAAGAAAATACAAACAAGAACATATTTGGATAGTTGATACGAAGAAACAGTTTGCTTTAATTCATAAATTTTTTGAAGAGCAATGCCATTGGAATAATTATAAAAACTTCAAATGGAAAGCATTACATTAATATTCACCCTTAGAGTTCGGATCTGTCCGTTTTTGCTTGTTGCAACCCTATGGATGGATACACCAACCAGTATTTCCGTCGAAATCCACAATCCGTTACTTATATCCTTAAAATGTCACTATTTTCTGTAATATATTGCTCTTTCACGTTTTCCTTATATTTTCCCTAACTATATTGTTCGCTTTTATAGTCAATAATCTAATCTGTTGAAATATTGGTCTTGCTGTTATGTTATTTTCCACAGAAATATTTATGACGGTGGATTTAGAGAGTTCAGAAATTGATATTTTTTCAGATTTTCACCTTATACCATAAGCAAACTCGTTCACTATCGTTACCAGTACGCTACTTCAATAATAATCTCTGGAGGTATCAACTTTAGATAGAATTTAATCATTAACCGGTGAAAAAGAAGAAGATGATATCCATTTTTGAATAATTATATATTGAACGTGGAGAACAGTTTCGGTTAAATGAAGAGAAAGAAACTAAGTTCATAGTTGACAGCAAGGTTAGCATGAGATTATCAGAAAAATTGATGACATGACTAAGAAATGTGTACAACTATGTATCAAGATAACAGGCTCTAACAGTTGGTGCTCCACCTGTTTTTATTTTGACCTCTGCCTGGGATAAAGATTGAGCTATCGAGATATCTATCCACCTTCAATATCTAAGAAGCTTTTTTTCTCTTATTCTTTTGGGAATCAAACCAGAATAATGTTTTTTTTATTTTTTATTTCGACGTTTCGGTAGCGTTCCAGCTACCGCTGTCAAGATTAACTAGTAATAAAATTAATAAAATAATTTTTGCTCCCTATCTGACACAACGAAAAAATATGACTACTAGATAATCAATAATATTTTGAAGTTTAAGACTACAAAACTTTGTTGTCAAATTTTATTAAGGTCCATTCATAGTGGATCACACCTCTGGTAAAATGTGGAATAAAATATTTTATTTTATGACATTCTAATGATATGATAGTCTACTAGAAATGGAATCCAGTGAAGTGCACGTTACAGGAACGGTTTTTATTGGGATAGCGCTTTTTTAGCTTATTTTGGAAATGTTGTTAATAAAACGCGTTTGTTGTTACTTTTTTGTGTATGATCATTTTTGTTTTCAAAACATGTATAACTCAGTTTGGTGATTTTGTGTATTGAAGTGTGTATCGATTAACAACTATTCCAATGATAAAT
>CAJUYG010000439.1:197644-210969 GCA_910591675.1 Galerucella calmariensis
AATTCTCATTGCTCCGTTCTGTAATTTTTGCAGTGCCCTTAATTTGTTTAAATCGAAAGTATACAGTAAGGTAGGACAGTATTCAAAGTGCGGCTGTATTATGGTTTTATACACTGTTATTCTAGAGTTAATACTTAAATGTTGCGATACTCTGGAGTGAAAGTATAATTTTTTTAAATTTTTTTTGTATGTAACTGAAATGTCTATTAAAATTTAAGTGATTATCCATGAAGACTATCTAGTCTCCATGTGATTATCAATCATAAAACAGTAGAAATTATCCTAAAACCTATCACCAAAACATAACCTCAAAAAGTTTTCAACTTAATTTAGCAATCGAATTAGCTCACCTTGGCAAAAACCTATACAAAATCACTTAAACGGCACGTTCCTCTAACACAATATGGAAACTAGATGTCTTATTTTGCCTTTATAACGTTGAAAACACTAAATAAAACATTCTTTATGGGACTTTACATAGAAAGAGACAAAACAGACAAAATTATCACGGAATATTGAATATGAATTACAGAAGAAACAAAACATAAACGAGATGTGACTTTTCGCACTAATGTTCAAAGTGACGATTTGCGAATGTCAAATCCGTGTTTTAGATGCGGTTTTAGTGACGGAAGTTGGAAAAAATATATTTAAATTAGGTATCAATACTCCATTTATTATATCTAGTAGGTGTGGGTTCCTGAACATTTTAATTTGGGAAAACTAACCATCTATCTCGGAGCTTGGCGTGGAATTTTACGGTCTTTTTAATTTAACATCACTATTGAAGGATGTGCCATTTATCTGCACAGAAAATAGAAATCAATCATGAGATTATCAATAAGAATTTGGAAACCAGTGAAAATACTGATTCACATATCTTAAATTCAATGAATGTGCATTTGGAATTTTATAAAACAACACATTGTATTCTATCGAATTTAATTCCTCGTCTAATTCCATTAGTCTTGGTATAATGTTGAAATGATGAAAAATGTTTCAGGATTCAATGATGCCTTCTTATTCATTATCTCGAATAAATGATCAACTGTTGCTAATGACTGTAGTTATCAAATAAATGACCAACAATTAATTATTGTGTACGATCATACTGAAATATGATTAAGGAGTTATTAGCTGAATGCTATCAATTTAATTTTAATGCTGGCAAATAAAATTAACATTAATATTCTTAAACATGAATTGAAAATTACCACGCCGCCGGATAAAATCATTGTAGTATGTCCATGTGGGAAACTATGTGAAAGAGTTGGGAAAATCAAGCACATCTTTTCAAATTAAAGCATTCAACCTTATTGATGCCCACCATATTTTGTTTTGCGAGACTCGAGACGATACCTTACATTTTCCTTGTGAGACAAAACTTTCAAAAGTATCGTCTCGCATCTCGCAAAAGTCTAGAAGTATCGTATATTAAAATGCCAAATAATAATTTATTATTCTAATTATCGAGAATGTTGACATACATTTTTTTACAGCCCATGTTTACAATAACTGTGCCTTGGAGAAACTATGGAGGGTAGAGGTGAGGAGAACCATCTCTGTGTATGAAAAAGTGTCCGTAACAGCGCGTCCAATAAGGGTGGCGCTGCGGTACCTTAGGATATAGTTGGAATGTCATGGTAAATTATTTAAGGTTATGTAAATGGAGATGGTTTGTTTATTTTAACTAGGTTATTGGTTTTAGCAAATTTCAAGGAAAAAATAAGTATCTCGCGTAGCTGGTGCTATGTTTGGTTGAAGGTAAGTTTTTTCAATATATTTATATAATTGTGTTGCAAAATAGTAATGAAAACAATAAAAAATATTCCACATATTATTTCTACACATTATGCAAAAATATGTACCCATGAATCGCTGATTTTTTCTGTTGTTACAGATAATGCCTCAAAAATGCTGATAAGTATGAATGAAATCCACAGAGAATTCAGAGTGTTTCACTGTGCAGTAGTAATTGGGACTATTCTCAGCACATCCAATTGAAAGTGAATCAAATGAAGAAGGTACTTCTTTTAAATAATTCCAATGATATATGGTTAGAACCAACACCAATTTTTGTTCCAAGAAAGACAATTTCAAGATTGCATTGGTGGAATATACAAATTGTGATTGGACTATTTCAAACTCGAAGAAGATGTGGTAGTTGTGCTACAAGTGGAATGCTGAAAAGTACCAAAACAATTTGCAGAGAGTGTGATGTCCTATGGAATATCTCTTTTAAAAAACATGTTTCCCTCAAATTAATAGATTACTGGACTTTTCAAAAATGTTACCAAAAAAGACAATTAAATATATTCACTTTTACATCAATAAATACCCCGATAAATACTTAATGTAATTGATAAATTTCCTTCAATATGTACCTACATATATAAAAAAAATTCCAATCCTTTCAGTTTTATTACATATAGCCAAACCGTCGGTAGCTGCAAAATTTAAAAAAAATATAAATAAAACTCTAGAGTTTGTGCAGTTGCTCAGTTTCTCTTATAATTTTTGATAAATTGAATTATTATAAACTTCCTGATCTTCTAATAATTCCTGTTGCTAGATGTTGTATACTTGATGCTGTTCATTAGTGATACTTGTGCTGTTATGGAAATAAATAGTGGGAAATATCTTGAGCTCCCTTCCACTCATAGATAATTGCTTCCACTTACTCTTCAAAATGAGTGTGACAAATATAATCATTTGCTTTCAATGCTAAGGCTATCGTGAAATTATTTCACGTACTGTTGGCCAGAAAAAATACAGAGATAGCGGTGTATATTTTCACCGAATTACTATTCGGTGATATTTTTTATCATTTTAGTCTAGCTTGACAATTTTTCACAATAATTTTTTCACATTAATTGTTAATTTAGATTCAACTTTTATAAAATGAACATTAAAACTAAGATAGACGGAGATTTTGTTAGGTTAACTTGGTCGGCATACTTCACTCCTGTCCTCAGGCCAATTTGCTACTCTCAGTACTCTCGCGCCATCTACTATTCGATGCTTTTCGCGGACACTTTTTTCGACATTTTCTCTATATAAGTTTGTGCTCCTTATATCTAGTCTCCATGGGAGAAACTAGAAAACTTTTTCCTACGATCACTTCCCAAAGTAGACTTTTGCACACTTAAATCTAACCGCAAAGTTGATGTTTTCCGCGAGCTGTCATAATCTGACATTATTGGCGCTCTTAAGCAGAAAGTAACTTTGGCGCACTCCTAATTTTATTATATAGATTAAAGAGAGTTATTTTAATATTAACTGTAGAATAAATAAATATTTCAGTTGATTTTCTAATATGTTAAAGCATCCAACAGTATTTTCCGTGATAATTTAATGAGAAATAGGGAAATCTTAAAAATATCTGACACCAATGTAATAATGTTGCCTACGTACAAAGGTACACGAAACTGCTAAGTACAAACTAATTTTATTTTGGTGTGATCGTAGAAAAAATCTTGTGTTTATTTCGAGCAGAAAGTCCTTTAGTAGTCTCGACAGATTGCCGCAACTTTCTGTCTCAACTGCCAAAGTACTACTTTCTGCTCTTGATATACAAATAGCTATTTTTTAAATATTTGTTCCAAAATTGCAGGTCCGAATAATAATTTTGGTCATCGCTTTAAGTTAAAATACGTGGCCAATGGTTGTTGTATCATTGAATCTATTAATTGACAAACTAGAATGTGAAATTCTTGAATGGGACTTTAAAGCCGACCGAAACAAATTGGATTAATTGCTCATAAAGGGTTTTCAGGCAGCCCGTGATAAAATTCTAAAACTCTACCAAAAAACTAATTGGATATATAGCGGGGTCTTAATTTTGGATCCCCGACATAAATTAGAAACTTTTGACGCTACTACGTGGAGTAGAGTTGAAAAAAAACATCCTAAAAAATTTCAAATCCATACAAAATTTATATAGTCAAAATTTGAAGGTGATAAATTAAAAAAAAAGCAGAGACAGAGAAACTGAATATGTCAGGACCTGTTAAAGGATCTTTAAAGTCAGATTTTAAAATTGATATTGATGCTCTAGATATCACCATCGCCTAACGAAGGAGTGATGGAGAAGTTTCAACAATAAATTTCTTTGCTTGATATCTTTTATGTTTAAATGACTGGGTTGGAAAGGAAAATATTGTTCAGTAAGTTTACCAGCTTAGATGGTTATTGGTACGCTTTTCATTTATCCACCAAACACCTCACTTATATTATGTTATGTATGCTAGGAAAATGATTTGGCACATTAAAATTGGCGTTCGCTGTGAGGAGGTAGAAGAGGTTCAATTATTCTCCGAAAAGGTAAAGGGGTTATTTTGGATTATATTTATATGACGTATAATTTACATTCGGCATCTCCAAAAACTCTTTAATCCATTTTTTCAACTAATTTCAAAAATCACATAAAAATAATTAATTTATTATTAGACATGTATTTCTAGTTTAATAAATTGAGAATAATTTAATTTTTGTGTATTTTCAGATCACTTAAATTATGAATTAGGTAATGGATTTTAGGGAATGCTAAATATTTAAAAAAAAATCCTTTTGGGAAATATTTAACTCCTTAATACCACACGCAAATGATAAATAAAATTGTATATGACGTCAATTTATTCATTTTTACAATAATTATTACCACCGAAGTTTGAGGTTTGAAATATTAGGAAGGATTAATGAAAAATGTCACGCACTTCATAATATATTTCCGTTTTTTCTCTGTTTTTTTTTGTTCGTTGGAATTCTATTTTTTGTATTGCATGTATCTATGATCGATTTTTTTATTCATCTTAATAGATTATTGGATTTTTGTTCATAAAAATAAAAATTAGTCCGATTTTATTTGTGTAGCTCATTTAGAGAGAAAACACGAAAATTTTGCGAGACTCTCGCGCAAAACATGAGAGGAGACGAGACATTTATTGCGAGACGAGACATTCCTTTTTTCTTGCGAGACAAGACAAGATTTTTCAAAGTCTCGTGTGGGTATCACTTAATTTACTTTAAGAGATATACATTGTAAGCAAGTTATACGAGTCGGTGACAATCTTCATACGAAAATATTACAACCTATTTTAAAGCATCGGTCGTTTTCCTTTTCTTCGTCTTTCAAAACTGGGAGCATGACATTTGGAAAAATTGTACTCGAACCCACAGTGAGGAAAAAGTTTATTCAGCATTATTAAGAATTCAGTTGTAGTAGGTGAAAACTTTAATACGTATTAGGACACAACAAATGTTTGATTATGACAATAAAAAGGGCTTTAATCATCGTTATTATGGTCCGTCAACTTGAGGTAATTAAATCACTTCGATAACCTATTAAAAACAGTAACCGCTAGTGACCAAATATTAATTACCTCAGAATACAGGATATTTGGAAGTATTAACTATTTTACTTACCACAATTAAATACATTTTTAATCTCACTCAGGTATTTACTCCTCTGTATCAAACAAATTAATAACTACTATTAATTAATAAAGTAATTAGAATTAAATATGTTATCAGCAGTAATTAAACTGGACAATAATATCAATTGAGCTAGTTAATAATAAAAATTTAACCCGTTAATTGCAGCAATGAAGCTGGTTGGCAAAAGTGATTAAACCTGTTAATAACTGCAGTTGAACAAGTTAAGAATGATAATTAAATAGATTATCAACAGTAATATAACTATGTGATTGTAAATTTAAAACTTTCATTCTCTAGATTGTTTTACAATGTATGACGTTTCAATCAGTATTTATCTTCCTCATTAACTGAATAGTAGATGGTGATTGAAGATAAATACCGATCGAATGGTCATACATTGTAAAAAAATCTAGACAATGAAAGAACAAAATTAGCAATAACATACCTATAATAGTTTTTATGGGTATTGGAAAGAAATAAAAATCCAATTTTTTAAGACTATTTATATATTATATTGCACAAAACGAAAATATAAATTGTGTGTAGGTAACGCACTCCATAAAACCTATATTTTCTTTAAATCTGGAACTTAACTTGAGCTGATTTCTTATGGCTGAGGTCTTTGTAATCCTTACTCTGGAACTAACGGTATTGGCAGATAATTTCGATTCCCTATGTTTTGACTTGAATGACTTTTTGGGAATGTCTCACTCACCTATAACCAAAATACAAGAGGTATTATAATCTTCAAATCTACATGGGTACCTACTTATTCAAAGAAAAATTCTTTTTGTCCATGATACATTATTTCAGATAACTCAGATACAAATTGAAATTTAATTTTATACTCAATTCTCTCTAACAAAAAAACTGCTTTTCAATAGGTCTAAAAAAGGTTATATTCTTTATAGGTCTACTTTCAACTGCAGTTCACTGCATTGCCTTTTGCAGATATCTGAATTTATTAGAGAAATGTTAACAGTGAAATGTTAGCACTGCATTTTTGAAATATATACCTACTAATCTGAATTATTGTGTGAAGAATAAACCCAATTAAAGCCTTCAGATATTTTTATCACCGGTTTTATAATTTTAAATCCCTTAACTATGAAATGTTTCATTTCCCTTGAAAAGATATTGATATCCTAACTAAATAAGTAATAGATTTTCAAAGTTTATTTACCTCTAAAGCGGCTTGAATACTCATCCAACCCCCATTTCAGCATAAGTAATCCATACTCCATGATATCTCTATCACTTAACGATGATATTTATTTAAGTTATGTATTTAATTTGAAATTTTCACTTTTTACACCACCACACAAAGTCCACTCTCGCTGCAACTAATTAACTAGCGCCGCTAACGCGCCAAACGGGGCTAAAGACTCCACGATGTAGTGACGATTAGAGGCGATCTTGTGCGAAATGCGAAAAAGCCGTTACAATTGATTAAACCATTTAATTATGGTTAACACACTTAGCTAGTGTTAGGTGATTAATATACTTATCATAATTAAAATCATTTCAGAAACAAATTTTAATTGCTCGAGTTAAACTGCTAGCTTATGAAATGTTAATTTAAGGAAAAAGTCTTCAGAAAAACAAAAAATCTTGCGGTAATTCTACAAGTTTGATTATGGTTAGCGAGAATTTCTCTATTAAACCAGTTCACTTGGCTTGTTTTTCTCGGTGCACTAAGATTACTCGCTGCTCTAACAGAGCTTTGCACTTCCTACTATATCTTGCACCGCACCATGAATATCATTAGTGAAAGGGAATTGTCAATGAAATAACTCCAAATATTAAGCCAATAACCAAAAATATGATTATAAACTATTATAAACGAAATTGTTAAGAATGAGTCAATTTTCAAGAAATTACAGGTCTAACGATTATGTATTAAATATGTCACATTTTAGAACTAATTTCTTTTAATATCCCATAAGATAATAGGGTGCCGAGTTCCCATATAAAGAGTTATTAGACAGATAGGCAAAGCCTGCTGAGGTTACACAGCGTGACCGCTGTGAATTTACCCTTTTTAGTCCCTCAACGATGTCACTTACCTCCCAGCTGCTGTATTGTATTTTTATAGAGGGCGGTTCGTGTCCTTGCTTCATTAGACACAAAACGAAAAACCTCTAGAGACTGCCACTAGCTTTTTAATCTTTTTACGTGACTGTTTGTAGCTAGATTCATGTTAATGTTGACCGCTTCACCTTAATATTAAATAGAACAAAGTTAGAAAGATTTATTTTATGTGATACGACAGTGAGAAATTAGTCCCAAAGGTCTAGATATCATTTGCTTTTTATTTCAGTAATAGTCCATTCATTTTTCTTGTTATTAACTTAGTAATTCTTTTTATAGTCAAGCTCCAGTAAAATTGGATATTTTAGTACAGTGAATGTTAGCATAAGTCATATTAATTATTCAAAAAATATCATTATTAAATTTAGCTGTGTTACCACAGATAGTGAATCACAAATGTGAACCATGGTCGTGGTATACCTACACAGTGAATGGTCAAGTTATGTGAAGAAATATATTTCGCATAATTTGAGCAACAATTAGCAAGAAAGAAAAAATTAGTACCTACTTTGAGTGACGAAATTTCCGGGTCTCCAAAATTAGTTTCCAAAAATTTGCTGAGGATTACATTTTTAATATTTATTAAAATTCGTTGGACCCGAAAATGAAAAAAATCGCATCAAAATGGGGAAAGCCCTTCCTTTCGATATTTTTTGAACCCTTGAAATAATATTCATTTAGGAGTCTCAAATCTGCGCCTGGGAAAAAAATTCAATTCAAATATGTGAACGTCATCAGAACAGCATCCCGAATTGCGCTATTGATTTTTCTTAAATTGTGTGAGTTGAACCAACCCCGTTCAACTTTGAAGTGTAACTTAATGTCCTTCGTGGCATATAGCCAGGGAAGTAGTTGTAGTTTCTTAGTGAACGTTCTTGGTCCTTTGATTCTCAAAGACCTTTGACATCTATAACACACTTTAATATAATGACAATTGATTTGCAGGAAACTGTGAATAAAGTAAATAATTTTAGGTAAATTGATTTGACTATTTCACTAGAGTAAATTGATAACTGACAAAATTTGAAGGTTTTGAACTGGCAATTTTTTGTCTTGTCGCGGCAATTTTTTGACGTTTAATATATCAAATCTATGTGTATAAAATTCTATCACTCTGTGATAAAATTTTTATATAAAATCTTTGTTAGTGGTTTCTAAGGAAACTTAGTTGTTTATTTATTTATTTAACTGTCTAAAAATTATTAAAACTGTTTCAAAAATTTAAATAAGTATTATTAACATGAATAATACAAGATTTGGAAATAATTCAATAAATGAAATAGAGAGTACAATTAAGCAAAGTATACCGCGAAATACAATGAAGACAAAAAAGTCTGCGTGGGAACAGTTTAGAATGTTTCTGGACGCACGTAATTATACGTTAGAACAAGTTATAGCAAAAATTATTGAAGATTATGGTTTTAACATGAAAAAAAGAGATGGAACTGATTATACTGAAGCTAGTGTGAAAACACTTTGGAATACGACTGCTCAAATGTTTCAGGAAAAATATTTTCTAGAATTTAACATCAAAATTGATCCATTTAAAGATATTACCTATAAATTTGCTAGATTGGCCAGGGATACAAAACGTAAAAAGCTTCAGGCTGAACCTGAAACCAGAAAAAGAAGTTCTAACACGTTTACCAAAGAATAATTAATGGAAATGGTAGAAAGCTATTCTGAAGATAATCCTGATGGGTTACAAAAAAAGTTTTTTTCTACTACCGTGCGCTTTAACCCACTTTCCCGCACGCATTTTAGCTTTGAAAGTGTCACTTTCCCGCACTAGTGCGGGAAAGTAAAATTATGCAAATTTTGACCTTATTAGATAGTTTTTTACTTCGGAAGTTATAACTATTCTTACACCAAGTGAATAAATAGTCCATCAAATAAAATCTACATGTTTTCTAGCTTTTTGTTGCATTTTTAATTTTCTGAAAATATAAAATAATGAAAATATTTTGATATAACCCTGTACATTCTTCAAAGTAGTGTCATAAAACACCTATCAAACCACCCGGGCTTGATATAAGAAAAATATATCAAATGAAATTCTTTCATCTACAAATAACTTAAAATTGTTGCCGTCACCTTCATCGTCATCTTTATGTGACCTGCAATTTCAAGTAATTCACAGAATGCAACAAATTGTGTTTCTAATAATAATATTTATAATAATAATAATAATAATAATAGTTTTTGGTTAAAGTTTTGTATATGCATGTTAAAATAAAATAAATTTTGAAAAATGGGTTGATATACTTTTTTGTATATACGGTCGTAGAAAAAATAATGTTCCTAACTCATGTGTAAAGTGTCTTTCCCGCCCTTTACCGCTTGCCCGAACTCCGCTTCGCGTCGTTCGGGTCAACTGCAGTCGCGTGCGGGAAAGTATCACTTTCCGCACTTGTTAGGAAAATAACTATTTCATTTATGTTCGTTCGAATTAGCATGGCGTGGAAATGAAGCTGCTAATTGTGATATTAATCACTTTGAAAAAGAATATGATAATAAAGGTAATTTTACTGGCAAGGTAGAATATAATCCAATCTTTTCCAAAACGACACAAGGAGGATCGATAGCTTTATCTGGCAGTAAGTGGCTGGTAAGAAATAATAACAATTTGTGTCCCGTTCGTTTATTTTTAAAAATTATTGAAAAAAGAGAATCCAATCCTTATCTAACAACAACAAGATTATTTTTAACAGTACATCCAAATTGGGAGAAAGGAATATGGTACAAAAATTCACCATTGGGAATTAATACAATTTCAAAGTAGACGAAAATATCGGCAGAATCAATTGGTATAGACACAAAAAAAATAAAAATAACCAATCATTCACATAGAGCTTCTGCAATATCTCCATTAGCAAAAGAAGGAGTTGGTGAACAAGAAGTAATTAAGCTTACAGGACATTCTTTTTACATAAATAAGTAATTTTTTTTTCATAATGTTATTATTTTTTTGGCTTTGTATAATTGAAGTTTGCAATAAATAAAACGTTTAAACATATGATTTTTTAGTTTTTCTCTCGTGAAATAGTCATGTCGAATACCACTCAATTAAAAATTTTGTAAGGTAAAATTTTTCTCTTGTCGTATTCAAGTTTGTTGATTTTATGTAATTTTGCTCATGACATTTAATTCAAAACCACTCGCCTGACGGCTCGTGGTTTTGTTAAAAATGTCATTCGCAAAATTGCCAAGCAACAAACTTTCATGACAATCGAAAAATTTTGCCGACAAAGTTGGTATTATATATGAAAAAATAAATTATCGAATACAATTATTCTAAAATATGAATATAGTAAAATATATTGGTTTGAATGTACATTTCACGCGCTAGTAGCCGAAGAATGATGTGATTAAATAATATAATTGACCAATTCAAGCTGAATTCTAAACAAATGTGACCTATAAAGAAAAGAGTTCGGAATAAAAGGGGAGGTGTGCCATAAAATAAGTCTTTCTATTGTGTTGGGAAGTCTGTATAAGAGTGAAGCCATTGGAAAAAGGGTTAAGTCCTCGAACGAAGTCAGTAATTAGTTCCAGGACTGCGGTGTCTTAGGGATTATCGCGGCTCTTCTCATTTACCCATCTTCCTTATAATGAGATACTAGTCGAAAAATGCAGAACAGCTTGGAGGGGTCCCAGTAAGCTGATTTGTAAAATAAATTAATGATCCGGCGTTACAGAAGTCACCTCCGAGCTGTCACATTGTCTGTTAGAAAGCATTGCATAAGAGATCCCTAGTTAATTACTTCCAGGGATAATTCCTTCTAACGAGATATCTATGCAAAATTCGCGCCTCCAAAAAAAATCTCCCGTGTCACTTCTTTATTCTCCTACTCAGATGGATTCAGATTATAAATTCCTATTTATGGCTACGATCTCTAATTGAATCTACCCAAATAATGATAAAAATTATGGGACAGGTTTAATTAGATTGAGCTTCAATGTCCACAACCCCAACACCTGATTATACAGGGCATTTAAAATCCTCATATCAAAAGCTTGGGCGTGAGTACATAAAATCAGAGATAAATTAGATCTCCAAATTTACAAAGTAATTTATTATTTGACCAACATATTTTTCATGAATTTGCTTCTTAGAGTCGACTATTTTGTTTTGGTGATTTTATTAATATCACAAATACGTTTAAGGTGTGCTTTTCTCACAGCAACAATGAAAGATCTAATTAAAACATAGCTACATTGACATTATTAAGTGCATGAAATATAGATGCAGCACACAAATCACAGTTTCTGGTTACCTACTCTCTCGCCTCATATCTGCTCTCGACACGTGCCGCTAGAACACACCACAATAAGATCCACCGAAACTTGGAGGTATGTAAAACCATCAATTGCTGCAACATTTGTCAGTTCACGACAACAACTACAGGCAAGGCGCAAATTGGGACACGTATAGCACGTGTAAGGTGACGCAGCACAGCACGTTGTTTTGTAAACTACATGATTGAATACATTGGCGCAAATTGGCGACGCAGCGCGACCTGGCACGTCACGCGTCGGCTCACAGACGTGTCACGCAGTTGTTCAGTCTCAGTTTGCCGTACCACGCTTGTGGGTGACTTAGTTTAGTTTTCCTTTTCTTACGAAAAAATGACAGAAGAAAAGTTAATAGAGGCTGTAAGGGGATACAGAGAGCTTTATGTCCACTATTTTTTCTGTTCGATAGAATAAATTTATTAGGTGATTTACATTTCTTCTTCATCAAGGAATAAAACAACATTTCCTCCTCTGCATCATACGATTCTGATTCAGAACTTAAGTTCAAAAACAACAATTGTTTCGTTCGTTTGCCGAAAATGTTAGACATTTTTTTATGCCGGCTAGTCGCGAACTGCAGATAAAATCCAAAACCGAATGTCTCAATATGCGGATCGCCACGCAGCACGTGTAGCACGTACGAGTCGTGTCTCTTATGTCACGTCACCTCACACGTGCTATACGTGTCCCAATTTGCGCCTTGCCACAATTTAAGTTAACTTTGATACAGTTTCTTTGGCGATGAGAATGAATTTTTGGATTCTTCCATACTCTTCCTGATTCCCTGTTATTGTGTAAAAACTGCTAGGCATCTGGTAGAGATGGCGAATTTCAGAAGAATATCTTTATTTTTATCATGCGATACCACCACGTTAAAATATTAAAATAATTTCGATTTATAGTAGACCCGGTCCTGAAATCGAATTAAGTATAACAAGCGTATTGTATTGTGTTTTAGGAAATCGTATGTTGAAGACATTATGTCGTTAAGTGAGACTATAGTATTCATGAGACGATGATATGCGAGCTATCTGGCGCAAATCCAACATATTACCTCAACGAGGTCATTATTAAAACAGTCAAAGTGATGAATACCATCGGATTTAGTCGGCGGCGAGTCGAATGCCCATGCCACAACTTCCTGAGGTCCTCCATATATTCAAAACAATGCTGGAAATTTATCAGAAGATCTGCACGGTCAATTTGAACGTCTCCAACAATCCACTCTCACACGGTGACTAATGTAGACGCATTTCATAATTGAATTGCATCCTCTAGTTAAGTGCCGGTTCTCAGTGTCGACCAAGTTCATAGGATCAGCCGAGTGGAAGTTATTGTAGTTGCGCAACACATTGTCTTCTAGGTGACGTTTTTGCTCGTCTATAAATCACGCCGACGCCGACAACGCTCTATTTGACTCGCTGATTACGATTATCATTTATACTCTCTACTTGTATTTCGTTCTCGTATTTCTAGCCTTAGCGCCTCGGCTTCTGCTAATC
>CAJUYG010000439.1:210979-221498 GCA_910591675.1 Galerucella calmariensis
AATTATGATATAGGGTTAACTTTTAACATATTATTCTACACTACTCTCAAAAACTTTTGTGGTTTTATTTTTTAACCGGTAAAGCCCAGGGCTAGAGCATCAATTAAACAATCATATGCGCTATTAATATTAAATTGAACGCCACCAGCTTTTAATCGAAACTGAAACAAAAAAAGGAAAAGCTGGGAAACTTAAATACCTTCTAAAAATTTTTGATAACTCACTTAAAAATGCAAATTGAAACTATATATAACTGAACTCCATCCCATTTATTAGCGATTGAATGGGCTCGTTTACTAAAACTTTTAAATCATGTTTAACTGTCGTAAAACAAAGTACTAAGGATAAAAATATGATTCTGAAAATTTCATGTCAATAGAATATGTCGTTCTCCTAATATAACCAATTAAACAAGCATACTGTAGCGGGGCGAAGACTATGACTGTGACGTCACCGCTTATGAAAGTTAATGTGCACAAACATTACGCTTCTGACTGTAACGTGCCTCGCGTAGAATTTATTTATTTTGAATTACTCGCAAAATTTTGTGTGAATAAAATAAAATGTGTGGACCTAATTTTAAAAAAGCAGACTCATTGAGTCTTCCAGAAGTGGACTTGCTAATGATTATGGAGCTTTTTAATCAAAAACACGAGTTTATTAAATTATAATTTTATACTATGTGACATATCGTTTTTGGCTGTTTTCCGGCAAGAATGATTGAAAATGTCAATATTTTATAAATACATGCTCTCTCAAATGATATACAGGGTGATTCCAGATGTTTTATTTTATTCCTGGTCTAGTGGACAAAGTTACGGAGACAACGCTATCAGTAAAAAATTGCAATTTTTTTAACTGCAGACTGCCCAATTAAAGGAGCTTCTCCAAATGCTATTTATGATGAATGTGTAGTGGAAATTAAATCACCAATGTTGAAAAGAACAAGAATATTTGTTATAGCTGATCCGGACTTTTTTTTATTGAGAAAAATTAGTCGCATCCACCAAAAGGTTATTAGCGACTGAACAATATCGGAGCTATACAGTAATTGCAACTTAAAAATTAAGCAAGTACAAAATTTTGAACAATATATCAATCATATTGAACTAAATTACTAAATACAATTTAAAACGTCGATATCCTTAAGGAAGTTTATTAGCTTGTCTATTGGAGAATCTTAACCAAGCAACTCTTTCAGATTAATAGGGATATCATGTGTTTTGCGTTGCAGATTATATTTGCTGCAATCAGTTAATATGTGTTTCACAGATAATATTTCGTCACATGTATCGCATTTGGGACGTTCTGTTTTGGTCATTAGAAATGAATGAGTTAACCTAGTGTGTCCCAGTCGTAATCGTGAAAGAGTCACCTGATTAAGTCGACTTAGATGGTTACCTCTCCAAGGCGTAACGACCGATTTTACACGTCTCAGTACTGAATCACAGCGATGCCACTCATTTTGCCACATACCGATCACTTTGCTTTTATAAAAGACGTTAAAGTCACTGCTGGAACTTTTTATAACTGTACCCGAGTTATCACTATTCACTGCAAGACGGGCACATTTATCAGCTTTCTCGTTGCCACTAATTCCAATGTGTGATGGAATCCAGATGAGTTGAGTCATCTTGAATTTTTTTAAGCTTCTCAAAGGAATGAGTTGGATATAAATGCTGGATTGATGAAACAGAACTTAAAGAATCCGTGAGTATCAAATAGTTGTTAAGCTTCAGGCTGTTTATATGCTTAAGGGCTTGATATAGTGCATAAAGTTCTGCAGAGAATATACTGTAGGGTATTGGAAGCTTAAACAAAAACTGATTTCTGGGTGTAATAAAAGCACATCCTACTCCGTCGTTGGATTTAGAAGCGTCTGTATAAATATGAGAATAACCTTCAAAAAATCGATCGGTAATCTCCAGAAATTTATTTTTGATTATGGAGTTGAGTATTGCAAGGTAAAGGTTTTAGTATCTAAGGTGGAGGGTAGGATATTGCATTAGAAAATGTATCGGGAGCATTTAGATTCAGACTTTTCAGCGTGAGTCGTAATCGTTCGTAATATGGTTTTCTGTTGGTAAATCGATCATTTTCGTCTGGAGGTTGATCCCGGAAGGTTTGATGATGAATGGGTCTTGTGGTGTCTTGTGCAATGGCTGCTGCATGTGTAAGAGTCAACTGCATCCGACGATAATGAAGAGATGGTTCTCCGGATTCTACATATATACTTTGTATTGGCGTAGTTCTGAAGGCTCCCAAAGAAATCCTTGAGGCGTTGTTATGAAGGATATCTAGGGGTTTCAAGACTGATCTGCTTGCAGAAGCGTAAGCTACCGAAGCGAAGTCAATTTTCGATCTGATTAAAGATCTGTACAAATTAAGTAGAGTAGTTTGATCCGATCCCCAGTATTTGTTAGATAGGGTTTTCAAGGGTTTTCAAATAAATTTAACTTTTTATTGCATGATAATGTTAGTTGTTTTATATGTTGCTTCCAGGATCCGGACTTTGAATCAAATAAAATAATTTTTTTTAAAACATAATATACGCCAGTTTTGTTGATGGTTTACTGAAAAAGATTACCTGTTTTTTGGAAAAAGCAGTACCTATTTAATAAAATTTAATTTGTGAAGAACTGATCCATTATTTAATTAAATAATTTTGAACATTAATAACACCATAAGCTATAAGAACAATATCATCTACGTATTTGAAAAAAATTAGATTAATACAAGCGTGTGGTTTTCAATAACTCTCTCAATATGGATTCACAACGTATTTTATAAGGTAATTTATAACGATTCTTATTGAAGAAAAATAAAATCCTAAAAATACACAAACAAAGTATGTTGATTTATCAGTGATTGCTTCGAGTTTTTCCATGCTTTTCTGTCATTGCTTCCGTTTTCTTTGCATTCTTATTAATGGAAATAAATGTTTTGTTAGATGTTTTAATCGTACTACTTCTACATTCTGGAACCGCACCATATTTATAGCTTTTTTTACTCTGCTTCTGGTCCATTGTGTCGAATAGTTTAAATTATTTCTTAATGTTCTCATTTCACAAACATAACACTGTTTAGAGTTTGTTAAAACGTATAATAAATAATAAGCATATAAGCTAGCAAAATACTGTTACTATCTAAGTAGTCATCTAACCGAGAACCGATCGGCGCTGTATCCGCTCTGCTCTCTCAACGAGAGATTTCATATGGGATGACGTCACGCCTGAAATTTGGAGAGGAGCCCTGTTTAGGTTTATAATTTTTTTAGGCGACTTAGGAGTCTCGCTGACGCCTAATTTTTTGCACGGAGCCTCAAAATGATGTGCTCTTCCCAATAATATAATAAAAAAAATTTGTAAATGAGCCCATTGTTGAAAATAATTATTATTCATCGAATTGAACATTCCATCAAATTTAACGTGGAGAATATTAAATTATAATCATTATCACGTCAAATCCAAATCTTAAACACGTTAAAGATAAGACGAAGGAGCTTATCTTAAAGGAATGGATTCCTTGCAGCTTGATGATGGCAAGGCGAAACGTGTCCGCACATATTACACTGGATATACAGTGCAGTGGTCAAACCCATGGTGAAAAAACACAACACAATAAAATGCAATGATTAGACTAAGAACGGTGCAAAAACTAGAAGCCAGGTTGAGGTTATTTAGGCTACAAAAAAAACCTTAGTAGCACAACAGTTTAATCAGGACCTACATCAATTAAGGACATCGTAGTGAAACTAAATTAGACGTGACGAAGCAAACTGACGTTTCTCCGAGGTGAGGACCTGTCACACAGATGGATAAAATACTAGGGAAGGAGCAGGAGTGTATAGTGGAATGTTCGTTCTCACTGAGAAAATGTATAGTATTCTACAAAGCATCTGCTGGGCTAAGCAGCCCTTGCCACAAGGAGACAGGTAGACGAATGCCAGGAAGAATTAAATGAACTGTCAGACCGCATTATATTAGTGTGGATGCTGGGATATAACGATATTCTGGAAATCGTGGAAAGAAGGTCAACAATAATATTTGTTGGATTATATAGAAGCAGAATTCATACATATATTATGTTGTAATAGTTTACCAATTCTGTGAAAAAATGAGTGCCCTGTGGATTTTTTATTAAAAATTAGTTTCAAGGAATAACAAATTATTTATAAATATTTATCTCAATTAGCAAAAACTTCATTATGTCGGCATAATAGAGCTTAATTTTTATTTGTAGTTAATATGTCCATCCGGTATCGTTTTTGAATAATAAAAATGTCTTCCTTTATTTCAATACAATGCCTAATGCAGTTCACCAATAACTGTCTCGTAAATATCGCTATTATGTGTCTAATTAATTAATTCAACCGACCAACCGACACTAATAATTAGATCCCCAAGATTGGTAGTAAAATTTGTAGAGCGTAAAATAAAACAATGTACGGTGG
Organism: Galerucella calmariensis; assembly: GCA_910591675.1. Lineage (NCBI taxonomy): Eukaryota > Metazoa > Arthropoda > Insecta > Coleoptera > Chrysomelidae > Galerucella > Galerucella calmariensis. The sequence continues at coordinate 215,433 of CAJUYG010000439.1, forward strand.
TGACAAAACTCGCTTGTGGGCCATAAGAATAAGAAAAGTGGGCGACTAATGACATTTTATGACATCCATAACGCTGCGCTCAGGTGTTCGGACTCCCAAGCAGGCGATAACAGGGATAAGCAACGTTCGTAGCACGCGTTCCACCTAATCTGGTTGGTAGTTCATTGCAGAATACGATATATCGTGAAATATCATATCCCAGTGTCAAACCCAATGGTAATGATTGGCATAAATTTTGCATAATGAAAGCACTTTGTGTACTGAATATGTAAGCCTTACCCTGCTACCAACAATTCCGGTTGTAATAAAATGCAAAGCCTCGCTTCTATTCTTCGGTTTATTCCTTATTTTCAACAGAAATTTAATTTACAATAAAGTTTGTAGAGCAAACTTAATTTCTACGTTAGGGTAAACATCGCAATAGAAGTTGTTTTCACTTTCAATTCAGTTACGAGGAAAACTGGAAAAATACTTATTTACCTGAATATCTCTTAAAAAAAAATTATAGTAAAAAAAAATTAAAACACGTGCTTCATAGTTAATTGAAGTAAAGAGTGAAAAATAATTCTAATTTAGGAATAAAATAATTTACGAGAAAATGAATGTGGTTAAAATCAGGTTTAAAGTTCTTCTTGTTATTTGTTGTGAAATTGAACCACAATATTTTTTATTTCTACGTTCCGGTAGTGCTCCAGCTATCAAGATTTACTCAGTTTTTTATAAACTTTAGTCCCTATCTCACAATCCAGAATTTATAAAAAACTAGAAAAAAATTAGAGTGAATGTGCGATTGTCAATGAGAAAACATTGCAAATTATGCATAAATAAAAATGGACAAAATTTTGAACATCTCTTGTGAGCTGTTGGCTGCTTAGTTCTTTTGTTAATAAAATTACAAGTTTGGACAAATATTTTCAAAAATCTCCGAATGTTTTAGATTTCATAAATTTCATAAATTAGTTTCTGTAACATATTCTAACCATTAGTAGTTTGGTAGTTATTAAAAAGAATGCAAGAAACACATTTTTTTATTTATTATTAAAAAGTTATGATGCAAACTTCATGAAAACATTAAATAACTGGAAAACTGCAAATTTTTTGATATGTAAAGATGTTGCTTTTTTCACGTGAAAATCAATGAGGAAAACAAAATAAAATAAAGATAGCTTCAAATGCCAGTGGCGTGAAAGATGGGAGGGGAAAGGTGACATGCTCTTCCAAATGTATACCACTGGATCAAGAATTGAAAAAAGTTTTTTCATCTAATGTCAAATCAATTTATGCATCCAATTCGATCATGACCTTATTTATGATACATGTTGGAGAGGGGGACTCTCTGATAAAACCTTATATTTTGTAGGACAAATATGTTTTCACGTGATTTAGATAATTATCTCGATAATTAACAAAAAAAATTCGGTTAGTGATAAATTTTTTTAATTCGTCAAATCAATAGTCTATTTATCTTATAGTCCAGTAAATGAAGGCGAAAAATACCGTCAACATGGGCATCTGGTCCAGCAAGAAACTTTTTTTTTAATTTGCAGGTAATAGTAGGTACATTGAACCCTCAAAATGTCAAGTGCCTGAAATTTGTGGGAGGTTCGGAAAATGGCTCTAGAGATCCCGAATATCCGTTTTCCGCCGATATCTCCCGAACTACGATCCCTAGAGAATTTTTATTCAGACAAAAAATGAAAAGCAGTTCATTACCTACAAAAGTTCCCACAATTTTTTTCGTTACACCAATATTTTTTGCAAAAATGGTGGTTGAAAAGTTCGTAGTTTTCTGAAACTTAAAAACTGACGCTTCTAGCCCAAAATCTGGGATAAGGGACCCTGAAAATACACCAATTTCTATGTTTAGGCCTCCAGGCATCTATGGTAGATGGCGCCACCTTGCATTTTCGCAACCGCGAAATAATTAAGGCCATGAAGGAAACATGAAAATGATCGATCTCTTACCCACTCTCGGGGTCAAAAAAGTTATCGCTTTCTTTAAAACTGAGACCCTGGCCTGATTTTATTGGACAGACCAATCCTAGGAATGATTGTGTGCGAAAAGGATTGAAAGTATAGACGCTAAAATTGCGAAAATAACTTTCCGTATGTAGCGGGAACCCCAAGTTCCGCGGGTTTTCCTGGCGAGAACCAGAAATTTTTGGGAGATTCAAGCGTCCGCAATGATGCTCGATAATAAATTGCACATTTTTACAAATTTGCAAGAAATCGCAAATTTTTGCAATAAAATATGATTGCACTTTTTTGAAAATACATTTTATTCTTGAGAAATATATGAAAAATTAAACATGTATAACAACGATATGAACAGTTATCTATCTGTTAATCACCACTCACTCGTGTTTTCTTCTTCTTCGTTTATATATCGCAGGCTGGAAACATCATTTGCGCCTTGTTCCAATTCGTTAACACTGTCCTCTAGCTCTGTTCCTTCCACATCTACCTCTCCCTGAACTGTTGCCTCCCGACCTTCCCCTAAACTTATGTCTCCCTGTATCTCTTCTTGTTCGAATATCATATCTTCATTTTCCACATCTTTATAATTTGTACAGGGGCCTGAATGACACGAATGACACAAGCGATTGACTTCCACAGACGATACCTTCTCCAGGAACAAATGGTGGTTGTCTTTCCTGGTCTTGCTAACATTTATTAGGGTTCTAGTCCTCGGGTAATCGTTGTCAGTCAGAGCTTGATCACAAATAAAACATACGGGCGTACTAGAATCCTCTGTGACTTCCATTTTTCTTCAAGAATGAACAATATTTATCAAATTATTAGATGTCATTTCACAGACAACTTAATTAATTAAAAAAATGAAACCTCACCTCACTGGAATACTACTACTGTATTCTTGAAAAATCACGGAAGAGATAGTGTTTACATGTAAAATTGTCAGTTGTTGACAAACAATGCAGCAGAAAGCATCCACGTGTACACGCACTATATCAGACGCCGTCGACCACACTATAGATGGGTGGCGTGGCGGCGTGCGAGAATAAAATGAGGCATCCATTACAACAAATTTAGAGACAAATTTCTTTTTAATGCATCAAATAAAATACTTGATACACATATCAAAGGAAAGTTCAGAATGTGACCTTTCATCGGGTATGATGCTTGACCGGGAAGAATTTTACTGTAAAGGGAAAAAACTGCTCGAAAAAACTGTCTTTCCTCAGAAAACTGGAAATTTCCCCGATTTTCCTGAAAACCCAGGGGTCTGGGCCAAAAAAAATCATACCATCGGCAAGAGGATATTCTAACCTTTCTCCCAAAATCAATTATAAGCGGGTTTGACAGTTAATCATCGAGAAATTCCCGATAAACCAGAGCGCTCGGGAAAACTCCAGAAATTCACAAAAATCGCCTCTTGGAAAACACATTATTCAAAAAAATACGGGCGAATTATTGGTAGCATTGTTTCGGAATAAATAAAGTACCCCCCAAAGAACCATTATCCAATAGGATTGGCTGAAATAACTCTTAATAAAAATAATATGAATAAATCCATGGAAGCATTAAAAAATCTAGCAAAGACGAATTTTGGCCTGGTTTTCCAATGGCCCAGGAGCACGAATTGAGTGGATAAAAACACGCCTTAGTAGCCACAGATCCTTTCTTTCACCCGCACTTTGATGCATTAGAAAATATTGATTTTCACGCGAGTTATTAAAAAATTAGTAATTTACTTGGGGACGTCATGCCCTCAGAGCGTGCTCTCTATAAGCCGGCCTGGAGCTCAATTTTGGGTCGGCGTTCGGGCCATTTATCTCGAAAACTATCTAATTTTTCGAAAAAATGCTGAGGATCATTTTTGTGGGTAAGGAACTGCTCTTTATTTTTCGCCCAAACAAAAATTCTCCAGTGGTCAAATCTCGGCAGATATCGCGGGAAAACGGATTTTCTGTAATTTCAGATCCATTTTCCTACCCTTCCATAGTGGTCAGGTACCTGACATTTTGGGAATTTAATGTGCCTACCATAACCTGCAAATTAAAAAAAACTGATCTTGCTGGACCAGTTGCCCATGTTTACGGTATTTTTTGCCTTCATTTACAGGACTATAAGATAGTGTATTGATTTGACGAATTAAAAAAACAGGACAATGTGGGTGGTAAACTTTGCAAATGTTAGCTAACCAATAAAAAAGAAATCAGCTGGTTAGTAATTATTTTTCATGACCTTGTTTATGATACATGTTGAAGAGGGGGGACTCTCTAACAAAACCTTATATTTTGTAGGACAAATATTTTTTCACGTTATATAGATAATTATCTCGATAATTAACAATGAAAACTTCGGTTAGTAATAAATTTTTTAAATTCGTCAAATCAACATATTTTATCCTCGCTACCATTTACCAACATCACTGTAAGGAAGCTACTCACGAAAAATCAGCTTGTTAGTGATAAATGATGAAAAGTGTACCACGGATCCTGTACTATTCTCCTTGATGTTTCGTGAAGGTGGAGGCATACTACTAAAATATCTTTCATATTTATTTGTCTATTAAACACCATTTATCTAGAATGTTATTTTACTTCTAGTAGTTCAATTTATTTTGGTTTTTCTTTGTTTGCGATTTTGAAATTTTATTGGTCACAAAAATGATGCATGTGATAAGACAGGAAAGTTGACGTTGAAGATTACCTAGGATATGTTAATGTTTTTCTCATTTGTATCAATATATCAACAGCAAATCAATTTTATCAAAAAATTTGTAGTTTGACACGATTGGCGGATATCTAGTCACGTGTTACCAACTTCAGTTTTCTTTGGCGGAATTGCGAATCACGAATAATAAGATATGAAATTTGCAAGACGATAACCAAAAGTTTTAATTTCGAGCAGCGAGAATCACGAGCAACAAATAACCAACAACAGAGTTTATGTTTTTTGTGATCTATTAATCTCAATCTTCACGGAATACAATCTGCACTCTAAGCACTCTATTAACACTGACACTATACTTTTTTCACCATCTGACGTTTCGATAACAAAAAACTAAATGCTTAGATGCCTTCAGTGAACGTACTGAATGAATCAATCAATATTTTAATTTTATTATTGTGAAAAAAAATTCTGTCCAACAAAGTTTAGCTTTTCTCCACTGTAGTAAATTTCCTCAAATAAATGCTGAACATGGAAATGTGACACGTATTCGAATAATCTAACTGATACGCTGTATCATGTAGATATCATACTGATGTGATTGAGAGCGTTTACACCTTTATCCAATTTAGATTTAGTGGTTACACCTAGATATTCTGGTAATCCTATGGAGGAACATATCTGACTGAGAGAGTGACTCATTAGACCGGAAACCCTTTTGCTTTGCACACCGGAATCCCATCGATCTCCCGTCGCTGCATTTTCAATTGAATGGCTGATTAGAACGCCACGACGCCAACAACGTCAACGCGATGAATCCTTGTCAGTCCTGATAGATTGAAGGACATCAAATTCTCATCATGTTACGACAATCTATGGCTTTTATTTAAGCGTGCCTTATCAATTGTAATATCTCAAATATACGGTAATTAAGGCATTCATGCAACGAAGAGACAGTTATTAACATTGATTTCATAATAGAAAAATTTTTATATCAAGAATGTCTCAAACATTACCGAGATCACTTATTAAAATATCTCGATTGTTAATAACACTTATTAACACCCTTGTTGTTTAGATAACTATTACCAAACAATATTTCACTCACGAATGAATTTAGTTACTTTTTAATGTCCACTTCATTTTTTATTCTCTAATCTATAATAATTATCTCTGTTTGAGAAATGATAAGGATCCTATTTACCATGTAAAAGCTAAATAATACGCTTCCGTCATCCTTCAACAACCTCTTTCTCGACTATCCATTTACCAGGACATCTCTTATCAATTCAGTGTCTCGTTTGTGTCTTAACTTGATGACCCAACTTATCTTTACTGACGGCCACTGTATTTCGCTGTAACCATTTGTCTCTTTTCACTCGACGTTACTTTACTCTCTACAGAATCCGATTTCAATGGACGAGTAAGTTT
>CAJUYG010000439.1:226498-283201 GCA_910591675.1 Galerucella calmariensis
AATTAGGGTTTATTACTCCTCGTACTTTCTGTACAGACTATATGTGTAATCCAGTGTAGGAAACCACTAATGCCAAATAAAAGGTCGAGCATAAATAAACATAATCGGTAGCTACCAAAAAAGGTTCGTGGTTGAAATCAAATTTGTTCATTACCAAAAATAAAATTTAATTGGGGATGAAGTCAGCCAAGTGTTGGAAATTGGTATGTTTATACCTACCTGTCACGGCACCTAGTTTTCGTGGGAGACAATATCCCAGTCTCGAAGTAATATATTTTTTATACCCGATGTTTTTTTAATTCGCGTCTTAGAAATATTAATAGACTGTGTAGCAAAAAACTCAGCTGCGCGGCTAATTTTATAAGTCAGTGACTTTTTTGAATTTATTTTAAATTCGCGCTCCCCCTGATACACTGTTACAAGCCAACCAAATTACTTGTCAAATTCCTCTCTAAGTGTGGCATTTAAGACTTTGGCTTCGAACATGTGGACAGACTAATCATGGTCTTATGACCTAGAACGAGACAAATTTGTAAAATAAATAACTTCAATGATGAGAAATTATTTAAATTGCGTTAAAACCAAAATCTGAATATCCAGATCGGCAAATTCAATCAAATTTAAGCTTCATACTATGCTAACTCCTGTCTTTTTAAATTTTTTATTATTAATTTACAACTTATTTGCAGTTTCGCTTGATGTTATTGAAAAATTATTGTTTACTATGTAGTTGTTGATTGATTCACAACTTAGGAATAGTGGCCAAGTAATCGTCTCTGGACGAGTCAGCTCACGTTCAGGTCACGCACTATGCCATTACACCTCTCCTCCCGCACTTTGAGGACTAGTCTGTTGCCTAATACTTCTGCACTCATCGATTTTAAATGCAAACTCGTTGTTTCAAGTTTTCGATCATAGTAGAAGTATTTAATTTAGCTTTTGTTCCATTTGCAAAGCTTAACCAAGCCTACGTTTATAGGTACACGCTTACTTAGGCGACGCGTATTTTGTCTCCTCAATAGTTTACATGTATAGTATTTAAACAAGTGTCCGCACACTTAAGCGAAGAGGCGCGGCGTGACAAGATGCATTGTCGCTTGCATTTCCTCCGAAGCATGCATGATTTGATGGACCCAACAAGACCTTTTCTATTTCTTTTCCTGCTCTTCTGCACTTGCAATGCGGAAGTACTTGACATTTTGCTAGTTAGAATGTAACTGGAAGCTCTAAAAGAACGCACTACTTCGTACCGCTTAAGTGTGTGGAATCACCGATAATGTAGCGTCGCCCCGCGCTTCCTAAGTGAGCGTGTACCTTTTGGGGAGTTGTTAAAATATCACAGTACGACGTAACTTGTAGCAAAGGAAGTGTGTTGAAAAGCTGAGCGACCGTATATTACAGTCAAATCCGGTTCAACGTTGCAGCGGTATTATAGGCACTGCAAGTTTTAATAGCAGAAGGAAGATATTGTTGGCATCGCTTTGCATCACTATATCTCTGGCTCTATAGTCTTCAATAGTTAGATCCCCACCTTGTTTCGTGATATCCGAATCCTAATAATAACTCAATCGTTATAATTTTATTCATAGGGGTCTATTCTGTAACTCTTCCTCTAAAATTTAGAGGCCGTTAAAAATTTAACCGGCGCCAAAATCAAATCGGTATTCGCTTAAATTTTCCCTTAAAATTTTAAAGGATTACTTTAAAATAGCCTGTTAAAACTAATATTTCTAAAAGGATGTTAAAGTGTGCCTTCAAATAATAACGGTAACAAAAATGGCGTATGTAGATGTTGATAGTGAAGTCTTGATTGAAGAAATAATTACAAACCACTGAAAGTGAGAAAAATTGTTAGGTTATATTCGAAATATTTTAAATTGATAATTACACCAAAGAAGTATTAGGGACTTGAGTGATCCCTTTCAAATACAAACTAATTTATTTAAAAGTCGTTAAGTATGTTAATTGATGTGATAAAACTTTTTGTTTTTTAGAAGAAGTTGCGTCAAATTGTAATATTTTTATGCAAGGAATCTTCCATTCCACTTTGGTCCATTACTTACGGACCACCCTGTATATAACTTATAATAATTGCATGCAAGAAACCAAAAACCCTTTATGAAGAGTAATTTTTGGGTTAGCTTAGCATCAATCAAATACAAATGTCCTTCTATCTTCATCAACTCTCTATCTTTTTTATTAAAGCACGTCTCTAGCTTAGATATTAAATGAAAAAAGGGCTGTTGCCAGATACTCCAATTGAAATTTTAAAGGAACCCTTTGAAATAAATAATTTTTAACGGTCCTCTAAAATGTATACTACAGAATTTCAACAATTTTAAAGGATTAGTTACAGAATAGACCCCATAGTCGGTTAAAAATTATATTTAAATCAATATTTATGTCTTTTTAATAAAATATTATCATTAGAAAAGGACGTGTGCATTTAAATGTTTGTGCTTCCCATACTAAAGATTTTGTTGAGTTCCAGGGGCTGTTTACACTGACGTCAATTTTGTGCTATTTTCCAAAACAATATAAAAATATTCCGAAATAGATTTATTCGATTACCATAAATAACGTCTATATATTTATTTTTGATAAAAATCAATTTTCTCTCACCGTAATCTTACAATTTAAAGAATAAAGACATAAATCTTTCTAATAAATCTTTACAAGACTTGCGGAAAATATATATTTTGATTGGACCGGAAATTTAAATTGCATGATAGTAAATTTTACTTCGTTTGATTACAAAGGATTCAATGTGTAACATGCTACGAAACGGATTGGTTAAAAATTCATCTGAAATCTTCCAATATTTCTTATAAAGGATGACATTTCTATAGTGCTTTGTGGTCAAAGGGAAACAGTGTCTTTCAGAGAATCCAGATTTTGATTAGAATTCGTTATAAAACCAGGGTCGAACTAGGTATATTTCCAAGAATTTTACGATGTGCGAGAAACTGTTTTTGACAATTTCCGTTTGGTAAAAAAAGTATGGGATGATTTTTAACACCTTTCCATGGAGAGTATCTCAACAGCAACTTTTTATTTGCTGTGACCAAAAAATGGACGTAAAGAATGTGCGTAAAAAGGAATATAAATCCATTCTCAAATAAAACTTTATTTTGGTTTCCTACTAAACAGCAGCCACTGGACTGTAAAAGAAGGGCTACGTATTAGTCCTTCGAAAACACAGATAATTGCATTCACCAGAAGAAGAAAAAGGGAAGGACTTGGCCCTCTGACGCTTCAAGGTGAACCAATACGATTGTCGGATGAAGTAAAATATCTTGGGGTTATCCTATACCCAGGCCTTTTGGAACCGACACCTCCAGCACGTGATCAAGAAAGCAGAGGTGACCTTCATGGTTGCCAGAAGCACTTACGGCACTGAATGGGGACTTAGACCCAGCATGGTACACTGGCTGTACAAAATGGTTGTCATTCCCAGGATAACATATGCATCTCTGGTATGGTGGCCAAAGATCAGACAATTCTCTGCTATGCTAAAACTAAGCAAGGTCCAAAGACTTGCATGCATTGGCATTACAGGGGCAATGAGGACTACTCCTACAGCGGCGCTTTCTCCGCTACATTGTGTCATAATGTGCAAAGCAAGGGCAGCACTAACTCGACTGGAAAAAGCATCAGACCATGACGTGGCACATGGGAGAGGACACACAGAAATAAATAATGTGGATGATGACATTTTCAAAATGCCAACAGACCACATGACCACCAAATATATCTTTCGCAAGAACTTCGAGATTGTCATCAAGGATCGAAAGGAGCTTGAGGAAGAGAACGCACCACCACTTAGTAGAGCGAATGAACTGATCTGGTATACAGACGGATCAAAAAATGAACTCGGCACCGGAGCGGGCATATACAGCAAGACGAGCAAATATGAAGGAATCGTCTCGCTAGGAAAATACGCTTCTGTATTTCAAGCAAAGGTCTATGCAATACTTCCATGTGCAAGGGCTAATAATATGAGAGCCTACAACAACAGGCAGATCAGGATCTACAGTGACAGTCAAGCCGCCCTTAAAGCACTTCAGAGCTATAGGGTGACATCTCGGCTAGTATGGGAATGCGGCGAAGAACTTAGAAGACTGGCGACTCGGAACAGTGTAACACTGGAGTGGGTACCAGGTCATAAAGGAATCGCAGGCAATAAAAAAGCTGACGAACTCGCAAGAGTAGGATCGTCAACTCTGATGAACGGACCCGAACCTGCTGTGGGCATCCCCAGATGCTTAACGAGGTCATGATTGAAAGGGTGGTTGAAAGAACAACACAATAAACACTGGAAGAATACGACCATGCAAATACATGGGAAGAAATTTATAAAAGAACTATCAGAAAAGTAGCGAAAGAACTGCTCTCGATGAGCAGGAACAAACTACGCACCATAACGGGGCTACTTACGGGACACTTTCCCACAAAGGAGCACCTAAACAAAATAGGGCTGTATAACGGAGACCTTACATGCAGAAGATACAAAAAGGATACCGAAACAGCTTTGCATATACTATGCAACTGTGAGTCGCTGGACCACAGAAGGCAGAAACTGTATGGTAGAACCCAGATGACTCCAGAAGACTTCTACAACCAACCAGCAAAGAACCTGTATGAGGTAATACAGGGAACGGATTGGCTGAATAGGTTGTAGTCAGAACACTAGTGGTATCCACAATAAGCCCAGGAGGCTGAGGTGGTACCGGCGAAGGGACGGACAGCAGCCACACATGGGTTATCTATGTTATCTGTTTTTCTCTCTACCTGTCATTATTTCCGCTATTGATATCTGTTATCAATTTTTGTTGATACGATTGAGCAAAAATTGTCAGAAATACTTACATTTTTCGATTATTTTTGAGTTTCTTAATATTTTATGCGACTGAGCTATACATTAAATTTGTTTGCTGCAAATATTTCGGCTCCTTCCTATTGCAAATACGTCAAAAGTGTTCGAGAATGATTTAATAGAAAATTTTGATTTCTACAATTTTTATAAAAGACTTTTTCCATATCTTTTCGAGATATTTTTCAAAAAGTGATTTAAAAAATGTAGGCTTTCGTGTTGAGTTGTAGTTAAAATATTCATTTTACTGGAGTATAGAGCAGCCCTTAATTGATACGTGGAATATTTCAATTTTGAAATCATCAAATGTTAATGGGCTCATTTACATATATTTTTTTATTTCATCATTTGGAAGAGCACATCATTTTGAGGCTCTGTGCAAAAAATTAGACGTCAGCGAGACTCCTAAGTCGCCTAAAAAAAATTATAAACATTAAACAGCGCTCCTCTCCGAATTTCAGTCGTGACGTCATCGCATATGAAATCTCTCGTTGAGAGAGCGGATACCCCGCCGATCGGTTCTCGGTTAGATGACTACTTAGCTAGTAACAGTATTTTGCTAGCTTTTATGCTTATTATTTATTATACATTTTAGCAAACTCTAAACAGTGTTATGTTTGTGAAATGAGAACGTTTAGAAATAATTTAAACTATCCGACACAATGGACCCGAACCAGAGAAAAAAAAACTATAAATATTGTGCGGTTCCAGAATGTAAAAGTACTGCAATTAAAACATCTAACAAAACATTTATTTCTATTAATAAGGATGCAAAAAAAACGGAAGCAATGGCAGAAAAGCATGAAAAGACTCAAAGCAAGCACTGATAAGTCAACATACTTTATTTGTGTATTTTTAGGATTTTATTTTTCTTAAATAAGAATCGTTATAAATTACCTTATAAAATATGTTGTGAATCCATATTGAGAGGGTTATTGAAAAGCACACGCTTGTATTAATCTAAATTTTTTTAATAACGTAAATGATATTGTTCTTATAGCTGGTGGTGTTATTAATTATTCAATAAAATAATGGATCAGTTCATCACAAATTAAATTTTATTAAATAGGTACTGATTTTTTCCAAAAAACAGGTAATCTTTTTCAGTAAATCATCAACAAAACTGGCGTATATTATGTTTTAAAAGAGATTATTTTATATGATTCAAAGTCCGGATCAGCTCTAACAAATATCGCTTTTTTACCAGTGAGGTGCATGTGCATTTGAATCTGATGTAAACATTTGGAACTAATACTACCTGCTCCATCAAAATGAGTTTTTCTTGTTCTTTTCAAGATTCGTGATTTAATTTCCACTGCACATTCATCATAAATAGCATTTGGAGAAGCTCCTTTAATTGGGCAGTCTGCTGTTATTAGAATTGCAATTTGTTACTGAATAACCTATAGCGTTATCTCCGTAACTTTGTCCACCAGACCAGGAATAAAATAAAACATCTGGAATCACCCTGTATATCATTTGAGAGAGCATGTATTTATTAAAATATTGACATTTTTAATCATTCTTGCCGGAAAACAGCCAAAAACGAGGTGTCACGTAGTATAAAATTATAATTTAATAAACTCGTGTATTTGATTAAAAAGCTCCATAATCATTAGCAAGTCCACTTCTGGAAGATTCAATGACTCTGCTTTTTTAAAATTAGGTCCACACATTTTATTTTATTCTCACAAAATTTTGCGAGTAATTCAAAATAAATAAATTCTATGCGAGGCACGTTACAGTCAGAAGCGTAATGTTTGTGCACATTAACTTTCATAAGCGGTGACGTCACAGTCATAGTCTTCGCCCCGCTACAGTATGCTTGTTTAATTGGTTATATTAGGAGAACGACAATATTCTATTGACATGAAATTTTCAAAATCATATTTTTATCCTTAGTACTTTGTTTTACGACAGTTAAAAATGATTTAAAAATTTTAGTAAACGAGCCCATTGTAACATTGAAAATTTTCTTAATTTCATATTGGCCAGTTGAACTCTGTACATTAACAAAATGTATTTGCTAACTCGATGTATGTTTGTTTTCATGGAATCCTTATATAGGGAAATGTAAACAGCTATATGGTATCAACCTTGTTTTCCGCCGATTGAAAAAGCCTCTTTGATCTTAAACCACTGAATCAGAGGTAACCAAAACCATACAATCTACACAAACGACACGATTCTCATGTATGATGTAGGGGTGGCATTTTTACTGTTTATTTATGATTTTACTCGCTTTTGTATTATCTCACATATAATCTATTTAAATTGTTTTGATAATGCCGTCTACGGCTCTTTTAGAAGGGATGTTTAGATTAAATTGAAGGGAGAGCGGCACAGAGGAAATTTTGCTTTGAAATTGGAAGGCTAGATGATATTATTGTTATAAAGGGATGAACATAAGGATCCACCGTAATATTTTAGTATAATCTTAATATATTTTGAAGCAATTAATTGACTAGGATTGTGTTTATTTTATTCATGATTGCGCACAGATTATACAACGCAAGAAAATTTTTTGTAAAAATTGAAACTCATCATTATTAAAAACCATATAACTAGGAAAAGTATGGTATCAGTATGAACTTGTTTATACACTCAATATAACAAAACATTATTGCATGAAATAATTCTGACTAAAAGTTAACTCTATCGGTCTTATTAATAAACACGGAGTAGCCTAAGACTAACTTTATTCTATGCTTAAACCATCAGTTTGACAGATACGTTATTAATAAACGCATATCAGACAGGGAATAGGCTACTCCGAGGTTAGTCTGGGACTAACTTAGATAGTAATTTTAATCTAAGGAAATAGGTAGTTTAAGCTTGGAGTAACCTTCTAAATATAATTTTAGTTTTGTTGAACTGTCAATAATTGTGATATAAATATGTTGTCATATCCTAATTCGAAATTTAGTTTGTCGTGTTTGTATTATCAGTTCGTATTATTATTCAGTTTATTATTATTAATTATTTTGGTTCAGTGAGTACTACCTAATTATTTTCCGATGGAAGGAAGATTATTATTTGAACGATTTGAGAATGATGGAAGAATTGGAAGAAGCAGAGAATATTCGTCCGATCAGAAAAATTAAATTTTATAAAAATCGGGCTAATATCTCAAAAACATTGTTAGGAGAGGAATTTGAAGCTATCAGATCAAAAATAAAATATTTTTATCAGTTTTTATTCAATTTTTCCATTTCTTTTTGTGGCACAAATTTTTCATGTTCTTTGCGTTGTATAGTAATCTGGAATTCCTTCTCAACATGCCTTTTTTGATTTCTTCAATTTGCATGTGAATTTTCTGCAAAATTCGGAAATACTACTTTTAACACAAAATACAAACTAAGAGATGATAATAATGAGATAACTTGCTATTTTTGAAATTAACGAACAGAGCACTGACACATGTCACAATAAAAAACAGAACAGATGTCACCATAACGTGACGTTATTGGTCAATTCCTACCATTAAACTGTAAATCTTCCTTAAGTCATGTCCTAATCCAGTAATCAGGATAGAGTAACTATTATCCCATTAGTCGGAGTTTATTAATAGCAATCGTTTTACTTCTTTTAAACCTACGCTAGTCTCAGAGTAACTAGTCTCTGACCAATCTAAGAGTAAGGGCGGAGTAAGAAATTTTTAATAATAAGACAGTTAGAGTTTACTATAAACTTCCACTGAAGTTATTCGGTAATTTTGACAAGCAGCTCAAAGAATACTTGTGACTGGAGTACATGGATGAAACTGTTAATCATATTCAGTAGTATATTATCTTTCAAGTATTAATAAATTACCATGTGTAGTATTTGTTCAAAGTTCTGGTGGTCAAGTTTTGAAAATCAGTGAAATCGAATTCACAAGTGAAATATTTCGATTTTAAATTCGCCATCGAAATAGTTTTGAATTAAAGTGAAACGACATTATTATAAATTCACTTAAATGAATTTAATTCGAACGACACAATCTGACAACAACGGAATAGCCCTCATATTAGTTCAAACGTAAATAATTAAGGAAAAAGAAGAATAATAATAAATATAACTTATTGGGGATTTTTCAAGATATAGGTAACATTTATACAGGCCTAGTGAATTGAATTATTTTATTATTACAAAACCCAACACAAAAGTATAAATACAGCCCGATGTTTGGTAACTACCACTTCCATAGAAACGAAGACTACTTAAAATTATAATATCTTAATATGTATAAAAAAATGTCTCATATTCTTGACGATGGTACAACTTCTTTCCTACCTTAGTAGATTTGTTCATAACTGATGCTGTCATATGAGATGCCAAAAATGGATCTAAAATGTTTATCAATTCGCCAACAGCTTCTTCATGAAGTCTGTAAACTTTTAGGAACTAGCGGTTACTTAGATTGAAGGGTTCGTGCCTAAAATGATGAAGCACCGTTTTTGGCGTTAAAAAATCATCCTTCACACAAGTTTCACAACATTATTTAGCACTATTTGATGCAGTTCCTCTAAATTTGCCATGTAGATTTAAAAAATATAAGTCAAACTAAAAGGAGGGATGTTAACACAAAACTCGATGATTCTAACCCCAAATAAATTAACATTTCGCAAGTGAAATAAGCGTTTCGACAGCTAAACAGTATTCGAATTAAATTGGTGAATTTTTTCGAATTCGAATTTTATTTCACACATGAAATAAGTTCTCTAAATCAATCGAAATATGGGAAATTTCACTAGTGAAATATTTCCAAACTAGACCCCCTGGTTGTAGTTATAAAATTCACAAAATTAATTCAATGAAATCTTCATGAACTCAACTCAAACAATATTTGGTTTGAATTTAATAATGTACGATTTACATTTCTCGCATTTTCAGCAGTATTTTCTGGAAAATGCGTATTTAACAATTGAATTATTTCTTTTGATATTGATGATCCGACTGCATGGAAGAATATTTGCATTTTTGACTTGGGAAAGGAAATCATGCGTATTTGTCAACGCTCGCTTCATCTAGTAGCCAACTGACCGCGCGAGAGATGATTAAATGAGGCGCACAAAAAGAAATTCTCCACAAATGTGAATACATCTCCGAAGTCGTTTACGTATTGTTATTTTACCGGAAAACAACCGTCTTGCGTTCGTTTCCACTCGTTTTTTTTGGGTAATAAGAAGGGGCGGTCTAAGGAAAAACTGTAAAGTACAGGTGAAATTAGTGAATGAAGTTTTGAAGAAATATATAAAACATAAAACTCACTAGAAATAGACTAGAATGAATATGGATGTCAAAGGTAATAGTTTAATACTATTATAACGAAAATCAAAGAAAAAAGACAGTCCACTAAGAAGCAACACCTACTTCCCTGGCTATATACCACGAAGGATATTGAATTAAACTTCAAAGTTAAACGGGGTTGGTTTAGTTTGTGATTAGATGTTTGGATGTCACTGTTATCGCATATTTAACGTTTTCTTCACTGAGATTGATGTATTTGTGCGATATCAAAGATTTCTCCGGTTCAGAAATATGCTCTCAGAGCTTCTGGATGAATGATATATTCCTTATACTGATGAGGCGCAAATTGCTGCTTGGTAAACAGCTTTTGTTCTTTGATTTTCGAAGACTCTTTAAGGCGTTATAATAGTATTAAACTATTACCTTTGACAATGACATTTTATTTGCAGGAGACTGTAAATAAAGTAGATTAGAAAAATATGTATAAAAAATTATTATTATTATTATTATTATTATTATTATTATTATTATTATTATTATTATTATTATTATTATTATTATTACATGATGAGGGCAGAGGATCAAGTTCTATTTTGCCCATAATAATTTACGGAATATAAATAAATAAATAAAGCAATAACTGACACTACACTAAGCCTAAAAAAACTACAGATCGAAAACATAGGAGTCTATTTGATTTTTGAAACTATTAACATTTTCCGAGCTAATTATTTGCTGAGGAAGACCATTCCAAATATCGAAAATTCTGTAACTTAAAAAGTTTTGCCTATAACGAGTTCTAAAAGGCTCTTTCTTCAGTTTTAAGGACTGCCCACGAAGACGGTCGTCTAAATTGAGGGAAGCTTTAGAGACAGTTTTTTATATTAGGAACAGTTTAGAGTTCGCGCGTTTACAAATATGAGAAATATGATCACTCTATGTAAGTTTCGAGTTTCGACCAAGGTCGGTTTGTGATGATACCGTGTTTAATGTCTGTCCACTGATGGAATAAGAATTTTGCGGGTTATTGTTTCCGTTGTGTAACACGATACACTTATCAATGTTCAGAGGCATCAACCAATCGGAACACCATTCTTTTAGTTTATCAATATCATTCTGCAAACTTAAATAACTGATGTTGGGATTTCCGTAAAGTTTCATGTCGCCAGCATAAGCCGAAATTGAGCTTGACAGACAGTATCAAAGATCACTGGAATATGCGATGAAAAGTAGGGGCCCAAGAACGGAACCTTGTAGGATACTGCTAGTTGCGGGTCTTTTCTGAGAGAATTCTTGTCCAACTCTGACTTTGAAGAACCGGTTTGTTAGGAAGTCTGGAAACCATTTGTTGAGAGTACCTCTTATGCCAATATGATCGAGCTTTTGTAGAAGTCTACGTTTTGGCACTCTGTCAAAGGCTTTCGAAAACTCAAGGTAAATTATGTCTGAAGGATGTCTGTCATCGAGCTCTGGGGATATTAAATCACAACTTTAACACTGGGGAGGACAATTAAAATAAGAAAAATGATACGATGAGAAATAAAGTAAGGACATTTCTATTGAACCGAAATATTACTAGAATCCTAATATATTAAGAATGAGACTGGGAATCAAATAGTGGAAATAACCAAGATCGATAATACGTCATAAAAATCAGTGACCTTTTTACATCAAAAAAATTATAAGGACATCACAATATTGAACATAAAACGGTTCAATGGTGATGATATTCCTTTAAGCATAGTTCAGTAATCCAAAAAACGTGGTTTATATTTTAGCTTAAACGTCCTTTATAATCCCAAAAAGTGTTTCTCATTATTTCTAAATAACATAAGAAAGTAAACCAGAATTTGCGTATCGCATATACCAATCTTCAACATTTTTGTTGATACCAATCCTGTAACAAACAAGGAAGTTTATAAAAGACGAAACAGAATGATAAGTTGGAGGCGGTATTTTATTTAGGGTACGAAATGGAGACCCACAGAGGTCATCCCTTGACGGTGATCAATCACTGGACACTGGACGGAATTTGCCGGACCTGATCGACTATGTAATGCATAATGTTTAAGATGTTAACTGGTGGTTTAAACAGATTCTCTAGAGGGCACTTTCGACGTCGATTTAGATATGTGTCTACAAATTGCCTTCTCCCGTATGGAATACTAAACATTCAGTTTCTTTTTTAAAGAATGATTTGTTAGTTTTTAAAGCATATAGTATTCTATACAGAAGATTTAGGTTTTACTAAGTATTGCTTTTGATTTCGTTGATAGTGGTATGATGGGAGGCGAAGTAATGTTTTATTGTTTACTGGATACTGACTATGTTTAGATCTATTTAGTTAAAAAATAGTCTAACAATAGATGTAAATTAAAAGTACAGAGCACTTCAATGAAAACTATCCACCCCACATATTTCTGAAGGCGTCACTTTTATGTTTAATTTTCATTGAAATACTTTGTATTTCTGTATATCCAAACTATTGATAAGAGCATGAATTATTACTTCAAATGAAACTATAACTTTTAATTTCAGCAAAGACTGGTGCAAACACGAACAAAATAGTGTGCAGAGCTTTATGGATAATCCACCAATAGAAACGCAAGACGTCTACTACTAGAGCTAGGTAAGTTGTTTTTGTTAAAAAGGTAAATAAAACTTAAGGTTGACGTATGCAGTTTATCAAATTATGTATTTCTAAAGACAACAGCTACTTCTTTAAAGGAACCTTGTACCATTCATTCATTGTTTTGACTGCAAACGTCAAACCTTTATTACTTTATAATGATTGCATATTTTTTGGAAAAAACATTCAAAAGATTTTCAAGTTTTTATTTTTATAGTGTACCATATTGAATAACAATGAAATATTTAAAATTTTCTCACATAAGGTATACAATGTGGAAATTTACACAGAATAAATGCCAACCCTTATAATTACCGTGTCCAAAGTTTAATCACTATTGATTAATTAATTCTTAATCGCAATAAAGGATCATGGCTCTCATTCATATCTTACATAATAAATACGAGTAATCAGAGTTGAATTTAACTCGCACAATTAATCTGGCAAATGAAGTTCAAACAGGTTCTAAAATCCAGAGCATCCCTCGTCTCTTGAAATATTAAATAAAGTGGTGTGCCTGAGGAGTACTTCCAAATTGTGGACTATTTATTGGACGCATTACCAGAGGCGAGGTTAGGCTTTTAATTTTACAGGACAGAATAGAATAATTAATATATCAGTGTAATTTGGTAATGAACGTTCCTGAATAAATAATAAATGTCCAGTTTAATTTGTACGCTAAATAAAAAAATTTAATCGGATAGAGTTTCATTTTTTTGAATTCTTATTAAAAGTCAAAAATTATTTTGTGTTCAAGTTCATAGTCGAGAGTTACTATAATGCTTGAGTCTCGACAGGATTTTCTACGAGGTCTCTTTATCTCGCATCTCGCAATTAGTACCAGGGAGTTTAGTAACCAGAATGGTTTGCGGCCGGAATAAAACCACGCTAGCTTCTCCAATTCTCACGAGATGTAGTAAGACTGAGACAAGTAAACCTTCGCACCTTGCTTAGTCTCATCATTGCATTATTTTGTGTCGTCTAGCTCCCCATCTCTAATCTTGACGCTACTTCTTCCAATTGTTTGGTCCATGTCAATCCCGAATCAGTAATTTTACCATTAGAATTTATGTACCTCGGAGGAATAATGGTTCCAATCGTAATTGGTCTTTTATTTTCCATGTTTGATTTAGTGAGAGCTATAGTCAATCCAGCCTCCTCCTGCTACTCGATCTATGTACAGCATATGAATGGTATTTAAAAAAAGGCTTAGATATTGTTTCCCTAATTCGATAGATTTATACATAATATAAAATGTTAGACAATTTCTATTTTGTTTTATCTACATTGTGTGCCTTGCAATTTTATATTAGTAAATCATCTATTTTCCATAAACCGATACATGTTTTGTTACATCAGCAGATGCAAAATTGCTTCAAACTTCTTGTGAATTGATACATCTGCAGTAGTCGTTCATGAATTCGATATAAATTTCATTGTTCCAAGAGAAGTAGCTACCCCTAAAGTCACCTCAAACTTCGCCTATGTGCATTATCAGTTTGAATAGCGTTGCAAATGCGTTGATGCGTCCATTTAGTACTGGCGAATAAATGAAATATTTTAATTAACCGACACAAATGTGTGTTTGGGTCCCGTAATTAAAATTCTAACGAACTGAGACTTGTGGTTATCGTTAATGAACTTTTCCTAATTCGTTGGCGTAATGTGTCTTCTGTTTCTGAATCTCCAGCGGTTAAATGGGACTTTGCCCAGAGTTGATATTTTAATCTTGAGAATGGTCAAATAATGTTACTACCAATTTTCCGGAAAAGAACTCATTTTGTCTAATAGCTTCGTTTAGAATCGCTTAAGTACCTGTTCGTGCAACCATATTTTATGTGAATGTAAATTATACTAACAAAGAGAAGTAGTATTGAACCAACAGCATATTACATAATAAGCACTAGTAATTTTTAAATACAAGCAAAAAGTCAATAAGCTTCTAATGTAGGATGATAGGATTGTAGGTAGAACTATCAGATACAGTGCGTTTTAAGGGAAATTCTCCAACCTAATTGGATGAAGGTATAAAGTACCTACAGTTCTTTTTGAAGAAAACTTTTTAACCAAAATAGTCCATAATATTAAGCCTTTCCATACCAATTGAGCATAATATGATATTGGGAGTGCAATTTTGAATTGAGAAGTTTAAATGGTGAAATATAGTTACTTACCGACTGATAAATAATGGAAAAGTAAAACTCATTTGTCTATCCACTGAATTTCTTTCTATTATTTAGTTAACTTCTTCAATACCACAAGGATAATGGTGTTTTTTTTTTAATTAAAAAAACGAAATGCAATAATAACGAGTCAAAGAATCCTCTTTTAAATTTATGGTTGCTATGAGAAGAGATTTGTAAAGTGTCGATGTATAATTTGGTAGGAAAGGGAGTCATTTTTAATCGCGATGACATGAATAGCGGCTTCCTGGCTCGCAGCGTGTCTGAAGTATTGCATCATTCAGACCCTGTTCACTCGAATATTAATTGAATATGACAGTGTATTAATTTCGTTATATTTAGACCGAGTTATACCAGCATATTGCCAGTTGATTTAGGAATGAAGTTAGATGTGATAATGCTGATGATAAATTAGGTTTTTGAGGTGGAATTGAAATTTAACATCGTCAAAGCTTCAGATACAAAGATAAATGCAGTGCAAGTTGTTTTATGATACATTGTTTCATTTAAGTATAACTTAAAATATGCTGGTAGTTTCAACATGTTATCGACAGTTAGTTCATAGCATAGAAATACTATCATTATAGAAAATGCACTAATTTTAAGCCGCTTTATCTAAAAGTACACCGGAATCGGTTTGGTCAATCTGCAGAGCCGATTGGCACAGCAGAATCTGTGAAAACTTGCCAGTTAGCATTGTCGATGGGCATGAAAGGGCGATCGGTTTGCTAAACGGGATAACACCAAGACCAAAAGAAGACAAGCCGTATCTGAGTGGTAGGAACTAATCCTGATTTCTATAGATGTAGTGTGTATTTGAAAGCACTTTCATAAATTGGAAATAGTGAAGAGCAAAGTAATAACCAAGTCCAATACAGAGACAGTCTTGGTAAGGTCTCGGTCTTGCTCAAATACTTGTGGTCTTGGTCTTGCATATTCAGTCTTATTCTTGCTCAAATATTTGTAACCTTGGTCTTGCGTACTCAGCCTTGATGTTACTCTTGCTCAAATGGTTTGTTACTTACGTATATCGAAGGTAATTTTTAGTTTAGCCTTGCACTTTGGTCGTGGTCTTTCATTCTCGGTCTAGGTTTTGGTCTGGTCTTGGTCTTGCTAGTGTATGTATGATCTTGGCCAAAACAGATTCTGCTCATCAGTAATTGGAAAAAAGTAGGCACTGGAAGACCGTAGCAAGGTTACGGTAGCCTGGATTCCACTGCTGGGACTCTGCACACTATAAAATTCTACCGGTCGCTTTCTACAGTAGATAACTATTATTCCAGGCGACAGCAGTCAAAAATCTCACTTTGTACTCTGTCGACAACTCTTGGTCTTTTATTTCTCACATTACCATCGGTTTGAAGTTTTTATGTAAGAATTTCATAGTTCTCATTGTGACTATGCTACATTTTTTGTGATAATTTAATTTTTCGACTTGGGTAACCCTATAATACCTTCTATGTTTCTTGTGTTAAAGCTCATTGCGACTTGTTTTGCTAATCGTAATGGTAGAAAACGCTGTAATAAAAACAACAAGTTAAAATAGGTGGCCCACAAATCTACAAAATGGTGGACACACTCATCAGGACAAAGACAAGTGCAGTTCATAATAGAAGATTCGTCAAAGTTGATGGCCAATTGAAAATGGGAGATCAGATAGTCGGGAGAGAATCTTGTAGGTCCGATTCTAAGACGCGATGAATCGTTTGCTCTCTTCTATTCATCGGGAGTGATCCACAGGTGCTCACATATTTCTTTATTCTGCGAAGCTTGGAGTTTGATTCAGTCCATTAATCTTGCCAGTATTTATAGATTGAAAGTTTTATGAAGTTTTTTGCGTCTGAGTCAAAAACCTTTGGAACTTTCGTAGAATTGCATCTTTTGCTTCTGTAAATGCCTGTTCGTTCCCAGGAATTCCAGCATGAATTGGACAGTTTTATGAGCCTCTTGTAGCTGAAGTAGTATGGATATTTTGTTAACCTGGTGGTGAGAATTTTAAGTTTGCTGGAGATATATTGGATATGGAGACGCTAAAAGTGTCTATAGTGATCTATTTGCTCTTTCGTGAATCGGATTTTTTCTTTTTATCATAGTCGGCTCGGAATCGGTGGAAAGGATTTGAAGAAATAGATATTGCAAATGAGAGGATCAGGAAATGTCTGCGAAGACTCGATCGGAAAGCCCCTAGGCAAATTCTAATGGCAGAGTTTAGTATCGGTTTTTAAAGATTCAGTGTTGCTTGCTTAGCTGAAGCGTAGGCTATAGAACCGTAGTTTAATCGTGATCTGATTAAAGTTTAGTACACGCGGATGAGACAGGTAGAATCCAAGCCCTAGGTTCTGCTTGATAGAGATCGTAATATATTAAGTCCGTTGGTAGATCTGCAAATAAGGTTTATTGAGTTTGTTGTTACAATTTTGTGTTAATTTAATTCAATAGTATGGTATTCTTTTAAAAAATTGTCACAGCACTCAATTGTATGTTCATTAACATATGATTGTTAACCCAACACTCCTTTATAACGTATTTCCATTGAAAAACTATTCACATACAATCTAATTTTCTTGAAGTAGTTAATGGTTTCAGATGGAAACAAAGCCAGTCAATTATTCACTCTGTAGGAGGCAAATAAACCATTAGATCGAATAGCCATTAATTTACTTATTGATGAATTAAACCCGACCGATACGTGTAAAATCTCGTTACGTTACATTAACACTAGATCACTACATTAAACAGCAATGTTTGGAATATTTGCCAGTGCAAATGAAACGTTTGCAAGTGCAGTATTCCTGATCCTTTAAATGACCAAAAAAAAAATCAAAGTAGGTTTATTCATTTGAACCATTGACGAATAATATCACTAAAAATAAAAATATGTGAAAAAAACAAGACGATGAAATTCCAAGATTATTTATACAGAAAAACATGAAGTGACAGTTTATAAAATGAATAACATTACATTAGTTAACTAGGACAGATGTGGATTAGGTGCAAGTGGTAGTATTGGTGGCGAGTCTTCAATCAATTTTGGGGTGACATTCACTGAGACCTAAAAGATCTATTGTGCCCCCTTACTTCTACTCAGTTTCTGAGGAGAGTCTCAGAAACTAGTAGTTCCTTCAGTCCTATTTCCCGGAGGACTTTTAGGATGTCTGCAGGCTTCAACTTAGGTAAATGTTCGTCTTCTATCCAGTAATCTCCTAGGTGCTAAGCTCTAGGATTCTGGAGTGCTGTGCAGTTGGAAAGTATGTGGATGGAGGTTTTTTCTTCCATTCCACAAAATCTACATTCTTCTCCCTCCACTATTTTGAGCAGCTTTTTCAGGTGCCCATTCAGGCGACAATGTCCCGTTAGGATCCCTGTTAAAACTCTTAGCGCAGTTTTACTTCGACTTATGCATTCATTTGATCTCAACAGGTTGTAATCACCCAGGAGAGTCTTTGATTGTAAAAGCACTACTAGATCCTTCCAATGGTCAGATCTTCTCTTTTTCTCGACTTTACTTATTTCTTCCAATATTACATTGGGGCTGATTCCGCAAAAGGGTGCAGGCCCCCAGAAAGGTATTTCAGTCCCCCTCTTTGCTAGTTCATCTGCTATTTCATTTCCTTCTATTCCAGTGTGTCCTGGAATCCATAGTAAGATGACTATATTGTTCTCACCTAGTTCATTGAGTTTGTCTAGGCATTCCCACTCCATTTTGTAACTGGTTACACAAGAGCTTAGTGCTTTAATGGCTGCTTGACTATCCGACATTATGATAATCCTTTGTCTTCTGTATCAATATTGAACTGGGCGCACTTTCTTATGACGTGGATACATGAGGTTTTCCCCAAGCTTTTAAGAGTGTATGTTTCCTGGCCCGAACACTCCTATTCTAGTTCCTTCTATTGCTTTTGAGCCGTCTGTGTACCATTGAATGGCATTCTTTCCAAGTCTGGTAATGGTATTTGGATCCCATTCTTTCATGTTGCTTAAATCCGTAACGGATTTCTTTGAAAAGTTATATTCTTTCATCTTACCGTCTTGTGGCATGTCTCAGGTTGTCTGATTTCTAAGAAGTGAGGAGGTGGTTTTTTTTAATGATTCCCTCTCTACTTAGTCTGTATCCTGTTCTTTCTGCAACGCTTTCCACCACCATATGTAGTGGGATGAGGTTGAGAATCACTTCCATGGCTGCCATTGGGCATGTTTTCATTGCTCCTGTAATGCATTTACAGGCAAGTCTTTGAATTTTGGAGAGGTTTTCTCGTCGTCAATAGGCTACTTCTACTACTCCACGCAATGGCTCCATAAGTGATGATGGGTCTCACTATGTGTACATCCAGCTTAGGATTTTTGGGTTACAACCCCAGTTTCTTCCTGCCAGATTTCTGCACACCATTAGAGCCATTTTTGCCTTGTATGTAATCTTCTTTTCGTGTTTGTTCCACAGGAGTTTACTGTCTAGAGTTAAACCTAGATACTTGACTTCTTGTCTCCATTCAATCTCGTTCCCATAAAGTTTTATGGTTTTGAGTTTTCTTTTCTTAGTGAAGGCTATCAAGATGGTTTTAGTGGGGTTGATGCTAAGTACCACTTGCCTACACCAGCTATTTGTATAGTTCAGACCCTTTTGGACAATATCATAAAGGGTGTTTTCGAATTCCTCCCTGGCTGTTAAGACAATATCGTCGGCATATCCTTGGCAGGATACTCCGAGATCCGTCGAACCACACAGGAGTTCGTCAACCGTCAGACTCCACATTAATGGGGATGCTACTCCTCCCTGTGGGCATCCTCTGGTAGTGCAGATGGAGACAAGTTCTTTGCTCGTCCTCGTCTCTGCTACTCTTGTGGTGAGCAGTTCCGACATCCATTTGGATGTTGTGCTGTCTACACCTCTTCTGTTTAATGCTCTTTTGACAGCCTCATGTGGAGTATTGTCAAAAGCTCCTTCTATGTCCAAAAATGCACATACTACAGTTTCTTAGTTGTCTAGAACACCTCGGATATCCTCTGTCAGTTGTACCAGTGCAGTCTCCGTAGATCTGCCTGCCCGGTAAGCATGCTGACATGGGTGGAGAGGTAGTCTCTCTAGGATTTCCGTTCTAATATGGTTATCAATAGCCTTTTCCATCGTTTTGAGTACAAACGATGTTAGACTTATTGGTCTGAAGGAAACAACATAAATAGAAACATACGAAAACAATTCTAACAATGCGAACTCCAGGAATCCGACATAGATGTCAAATTCATGTGAATCCCATCCCACACCGGAATTCAGGGTAATGAAGAGGCAGATCAACGGACAAAAATAGCAGCAGAAAGTGATAGTGCGACTATAGTTTACGCTGACCATCAGTGACTTAAAGCTTATCGCGAAAGAAACAGTGATCGAAGCGTGGCAAAATCAGTGGTACGAGTCGAAAACAAAGTAACGCGAAGTGGAGCCCGATGTGAAACCCTAGAAGACAATATCAAGCAAGCGCTCCAAACAAGTAGTACTAACAAGATTAAGAATATGACACACTAAACTGACCCATTAGCATTTATTCAACAGGAATGGAGCACCAGAGTGTGCTGCATGTTTCACACACAGTCAAGCAAATTGTTATAGAATGCCCCAATTATAATGGAGCGCGAATAATAGTATATTATTAAACGAGCAATTTATGATAGCCATAATTCACGATGGGTGACGTTTGCGTCACGAGCCGCAGGCGAGGGGCGCAAGTCACCCAAGTGAATTATGGCCATAAATTGCGAGTAGAATACTATACTTTGTCCACGACACTTAATTTATTTATTAATAAATAAAAGTCAGTAGCGATTTGGCATATTACTAACCTCAAAATGTTGTGGCAGCTACTTCAAATAATTTGACATATATAGAGATGGGCGATACTGTAGAAAGTATCAATACAACGTACCGTTATAAATATATTGTTTTGAAATACTTAATATTAGAAAATATCGTTATGAAAAGTATCAATACTAAAAATTACAATATTTTATAGATACGATATATGTCAGAAACAAATTGAATGAATTATGAACCGTAATACACTACAGTGTTTTATGAACCATAATACACTACAGTGTATTATGAACCATAATTCATGACAGTTGATATATGGGTACCATATACCTTTTGTTAGGAGGTAAAATATTGACTTATTATTAGGTGGTCGTGGACAAAATATATTATACCAAACACATTAGCATCAGGTCGAAATTGCGACATAAATAAACTAACTGAAATTAATATCTTGAAAACTTTGTTAAATATATCTTTGGCGCTAATTACCAACATGGTTGATGCAACAGTAAAAACTGAAAAAAAATTTCAATAGAGGTTAAATTTATCTCATCTCATAATAATATCTGATCCTTCCTATAAGTAATAAGGACAGAATATGATTAAAACTATCTTAACTTTATTCCTAAGTGTTATGATCCCTTTAGCGGTTTTGTCCACTATTAATTATTGATTAGCCAGTACTCAGTGTCCGTCGTTCGGTAATACGACAAGGGACAGATAGCGCGAAGGACTGAGCATGTGTTTGTGAATTTAGCTTTGATTTCTCGCTCAGTGTATTCTGGGAATGTCACTTCTGCAATCCGCCGGAAGGTCCATCAAACTAGTCAACCGATATATAGTCTAACTATGAGGGAATATAATATGTAGATAATTTTCCAAGAATGTACAAGCTGGATTCCTGGCAAATTAAATTGAACAAAAAGTATTCTTTGAGGTAGTTGTGATGTGGTGGGTATTGTGTCAAAAAATCTTAAATTTTTGGATAGTTATTAAGAATGTTATACAATTATCTACCATTCAAACTTTGAGTCAATTAACTCAAGATCTTATTTCTTTAACCTACAATTTATTTACAATATTTATCCGTCTTAGGAAGATACATATCATGAAAAGTAGATAAGGTCTTGAGCTGTCATTGTTGAGCTTGTTGTTGCAATGGAATACGCAAGTGGATATCTACTATATTAAAGGTAGTTTTCATTAAATCCAAAATTATAGTTAGGTACCCGGTATGCTCGCCAGGTGGCACTACCCTCGCATGCTCTGAGTGCCCATGGCCCATACCCTAATGATAATAAGCACTCTTGTTATTATAGTAATTACTATTAATTTCCATTGATAATAAGCATGTGTAGTTAAGTTTAAGAGAGGCAATTGAAAATAATAATATAAAAGTATTGTATGTATCTATAGATAATAAGAGAGATAATATAGATAATAAGCAGACATATCAAAGACAGACTTGAAGGCTTATTAACATGTTCCTGTCAATAACATTAACAGAAGAAAATTTTAATAATTTTCTCATAAAGCAAATGGAAACAATAAATTCATTTTTTACTATGTAATAAACAACTCATACAACATGTATATGGCAGTAATATAGAAAGCGAATCTAAATCTTTGAATAATTCATAGTTTATATTCAAGGTAAAAACGTAAAGACAACATAACCAGAGATCGTCCCTCCCCACGTTTGTTTAGATTCTATTAATAAAGCACTTTAGATTAGATAACTGCTGTTTACAGCACTTTTTTAAATGTTAAATGAAACGTTACAAGAACGAACAATATCCATTGTGTCTGGAAGCAGTCTGCATCATCAATCACATTCACATAAAGAGAATTGCTAGGGGCTCTGTTAAATATTTGATATGTTTGGTATATAAACAGAAAATGGATTTAAAAAAGTAGGTACTGTATTAAAACGATCTTCGAAAGGCTATTTATAGAATCGATAGATTTGGTACATGATATTTCAACCACGATAAGTTTTATAAAATGAAACTATAAAATATATTAATATCATTATGTCGAGGTAACTCCCCACGCATTAGGCAAAACGTTTATTGGACATCCATTTTATGTCCATTTCAAGTTCAAAAGTCCATGTAAATTGTATGTACAGTACAAACATGGATGCTTATTGGATATTATACCAAATTATTTGCATTGGCAAGTTTTAAATTTAAATTAAAAAGAAGCTACATCTGCAGCTGCACGCATTATTACCAACACATAAAATTTGAGCAATGTGAATTTATTGGTGAACCCTTTCATTATTATGGACTTAATAGTACTTTTGTAGTTAGTAAAATTTTGTAGAATTTAGTATATTATTCATGCGTTTGACTTGTTCTATGAATTCTTGACGTGCAATAAAATATTTCAAGTGGATCTTATAATATAAACAGCTATTATTGTTCAAATTTATTTTATAATCAAAACGATAAATTTCTCCATGTCCCTGTTGAACTGTCTTGTTTTATTGTCATTATTTGGTTCAACTCTTATAAAGTGTAATCTAAAACATTCTTACACATTTTACAGTTGTTTGTCAAAACTTTTAAAGAGAAACAAAGTAGTTCGTTGTATTAAAAGTATACAATATCTTACCTGACATATAAACTATATTTAAACAAAATTGAATCTATAACTATGATAAAATAAATGACATAAATCACATAAAACAGCTAATTGAGAATTGAAGATTTAAAAAAAAGCATCTGCACTTGTCGTCCTTTTGCTAAATTTTTTTCACAAAATTCCCAAATGTATGTGTCTATAGAAAACTCATTCAAAATATTTACATTGCGTTAATAAGTATCAACACAAAATAAATGCTTGCTCCGAAAAACTTCAATATAAAAGTGTAATGCCTGTACACAACAAAAATGTTTTATCGGGCTAATATCTTCTATTTATTTGGACGTAATTGGAATTACTCATTGTATATTGAATGTGAAAATATTTTTATACGAAATAAATATTATTACATATTTCAAAACCTAGTCACTTATCCAGCTCAGGTTAATACAAAAGAACGTCCCCAAAAGGTACAAAGTACAAATTTGAACGTCCCTACTACGTACCAATCAGGTCTGGGACAGTGGGACCAGCTTAGGACATCCTGTGCTGTGTGGGATGATTGTGGTTTTATTTCACAGAAATTAACAAAAAGAATAATGAATACACCACAACGAACATACAGAAGATACTAGATGTGTCTCTTATTTTAATATCTCATGCTTTGGTATTGTAGACATGTTTGCTATATTTTTCCATTCCATAAAACTTTTTTGTTAGGAAGGTACACAACAGCGGGATTCCATTGTTATAAACCATTAAAATGGTACCTCAGGCTTATCCAATCATTCAATAATCGCAACACAAGCGATTGAGTGTCGAAAAAGCGTAGCGGGTAATAAGTAGCTACGGGCCTTTGGCGAATTCGTTTTTGTTCTGTTTGTAAGGCCAATGGGGTGGGTTTTCACTTGTTAAATCTTTTCCGGTCTCCTGACAAATTCAAATATCTATTATCATATTAAATATCACATATACAGTAGTAGGTACTTCTAACCTGTTGCAAATTTTCTTTTTGCCTTAGCCCAATCGATTGATCCATTAGTAATAGATACAACTACCCAAGTAACACAATAAGCATCGAAGTAGATTTAAAATCGACTTTTGTGTCACTCTTTAAGCTAATAGGCAATTAAAACCGTCCACTAAAGCTTTTACATGTAGCATTCATTACGTAATCGCTGCCTAAAGGGAGCGCGCGGTTTGGCCTTAAAGTAGATTTGAAAGCTTATTAGCAATTCAACCTGTAGGCCTAAATAGCCATAAATTGGCACGAAAAGAGCATTTTATTAGATACGATTGCCAACATTGGCTGTTGAAGTGATATAAAGAAGCAGTCGCTTAGTCCAGATATGGCTTTCAACGCTTTGAATGATCATGCGCAGTTAAACATTTCTCGTGAGAATGAAATGAAGTGTTGTTTTGGATAAATATTAGATTGATATTGGAAATTTATACCAACAGTTATGTAAGTGTTCACAAAAACAAACATCGTCAACTGTGATGGCAGATCTTTCCTTCAATATATATTATGACAATTATTATTGTTTTTGAAACTGGAAAATATCATTGTGAACCATTAGAAATCTCTGCAAACCTTTCTTTTCTATAAAATGTAAATTTAATACTTCCTGAAAACAGAGGGCCAGTGATAACTGTGAGCAAAATATACTTTATAAATTAAATTATTTCATTATGAATTACGGTGTTGTCATATTCAATTTACCTATCAATGAATTATATACATCCAATTGAAATTAGTTTTTTCAAAGTATTTTTAGTTGGATTGATGGATAATATTATGTGATGGATTAAATTGATTTATCTTTCCCAGATTTTCTGAAATTTGTATCCCAGTTTGAAAACAAATAATGTTCTGAACCAGATTATTTGCATATTCTAAATATAGAAATAGTATCATATACCAATCAATATATAAATATAAAAACTATGGCAACATTGCACATAACCGTGAGCAAACGGTTCGGCCATGTCTTTATTGTATTTAATAAGCATTTTTCTATGCCAATACGAAGCTTTATGGAATTAAAAACTAGATAGCTATTTGTATTGCTTTGTTTTTTTTTTTTTTTTTATTTAAATTAACGTGTCTCGACTGCTGAGGTCATTGACACAGTTACAGTATTTCATGATTTTTAGGTTAAACAGTTATGACATTCGATACTAAATTTTAGGTAGAACATGTTAGATATGCTTTATTAAATGTATGTCTTTTAGGTAGGATAGCACTGTATTCACTTCACCACTAAATTTCAGGATATCACTGAGTGGTCCTTTTATATTGTGTTTTTGCTGGTAGCTTTGGTAGCGGGGACATTCCACTAAGAAGTGTTTAACAGTTAAATAAACAGAACATAGCTGGCACAGGGGGCGATCTTCTTTTGTCATTAAGTATCCATGGGTATAGCGTGTATGCCCAATGCGCAATCTTCTTAAAATTATTTTTTCTTTTCTGGAGAGTGTGGAGTCATGGTGATACTTCAGACTAGGTTGTATTTCATGTAGAGCGGAGTGTGTTGTGTCCCAGTATGATTGCCAGGAGTCTCTTAGATGTTTTTTAAACAGAGATTTTAGGTCGTCATGGATTTGTAAAAATGTTTTTTGGGTTTTAGTTGTGGCCAGCTTAGCGGCGTTGTCAGCTGTTTCATTCCCAGTGATTCCAATATGTGATGGAGTCCAAATTATTGTGATCGTGGTGTTTTGAGAAGATAGTGTCTCGTATCTTTCATGGATTTCTTGTATTAGAGGGTGTTTTGAGTTAGCTTTCCTAATTTCTTGGATTGAGGAGAGGGAGTCTGTACAGATAGCGACCTTTTTATTTCTTGACTTTATTATTTTGAATGCCTGGAGAATTGCAAAAATTTCTGCAGTAGATATGCTACAAGTGTCTTCAAGAGCGGTTGTGTAAAGGGTCTCGTTTGATGAGGTGACCGCACATCCTACTCCTTTGCTATTTTTGGAAGCGTCTGTATATAGGGTTTGGTCGAACTTCTGTTGGTTGATTCGTTTTGTGAATGTTTTCCTTAAGATTATGTTTGGAGCTTCTTGATTTTTGAGTACCAATAGTGTTGTGTCGATCATTGGTATTGGTTTATTCCATGGAGGTGAGGAGGATATACGTAAAGGTAGTGTGAGGTTGAGGTCGATGTTGTGTAGGATAGGTTTTAGCGTGTCGATGATGGATCGTGTTGATTTTGGGGGGTGATTTGATTCTTCGTTATACATGTTTGGGATTAATTTATAGACTGGGTTGTGGGGATTGGCGGATGCTGAGCTGAAATATGTTTGTAAAAGGTATTGGCGTCTCAGGTGAAGAGGAGGTTCGTTAGCTTCCGCATATAAGCTGTCAATTGGGCTGGATTTAAAGGCGCCGAGGCATATTCGTAGGGCTGTGTTATGGATGGTGGTAAGCGCGTTTAGATGGGATTTTGAAGAGGAGAGATAAACCATGCTACCGTAATCTATTTTTGATCTAATTACAGCTCTATACACTCTCAGAAGTACTATTTCGTCACTTCCCCAATGATGACGGGATAATGTTTTTAGTATATTAAGTCTTTTGATACAGTTTGCTTTCGTTTCTTGGATGTGTTGTTTGAAGTTGAGTTTGTTGTCAAACGTTAAGCCTAGAATTTTATGGTGTGTTACTACAGGTAGGGTGTTTTCGTTGAGTTTTAGATTAGGGCGTTGTGTATTATGTTTCCTGCTAAATTTGATGATTTTGGATTTAGTGGGAGAAAAGGTTAATCCGATGTTAGAGGACCAGCTGCTGACTTGGTTTATTGCTGTTTGTAAGATTGCGCAGGTTGATTCTGTGTTTTTTCCATGGCTATAGATGATAAGATCGTCAGCATATAAAGCATGTTTTACTGGTAATTGAAAGCTACGAGAAATATCGTTTATGGCTAGGATAAATAAGGTGGTGCTAAGAATAGAACCTTGTGGTACTCCGCTTTTCTGAGCAAAAGATTTGGAGGTGCATCCATTTGTAATTATTTTAAAGGTTCGGGAAGAAAGAAAATTTTGAATAAAGGAGTAGATATTATTTTTCAACCCATTTTCTTCAAGTTTTTGGAGAATGGAGGATTTTGTTATACGGTCGAATGCGCCTTCGATGTCGAAAAAGGCTGCTATTACTTCGTGTTTTCGGGATAGTGCCTCAGTTATGTCAGTGTGTAAGAGGACAAGGTTATCCATAGTAGAGCGGTTACTCATAAAACCTGATTGGGCTTCGTTAATTATGCAATGTTTTTGGAGGTACCAGGTTAGTCGGTTATTGACTATTTTCTCCATTAATTTACATAGGGTGCAGGTTAATGAGATTGGTCGATAAGATTTTGCATGAATAGAAGGTTGATCAGGTTTTTTGATAGGTATTATAAGTGACTGACGCCAAATGTTGGGAAATTGACTGGTTGACCATATTTTATTGAAGATATCCAATAATTTTGTGATGGATAGGGGTGATAGATTTTTGAGGAATATGAAGGGAATTTGGTCAGGTCCAGCGGCGGAGTTTTTACAGGATTTGAGGGCATTTATGAGTTCATCTTTGGTAAGAGGTGAGTTAATGGCAGAGATGTCCTTCTCATTTTTTGGTAGATGACGGGATGGACTGTATGTATCTGTGTGTTTTATGTTGGAGCTTGTAAATTTGTTCTCGAAATTTTTCCCAAGAAGTTCGGCAATTTTTTCATTATTGTTAATAATATGTCCTTCGTGTAGTATGGCGGGTATTTTTTGATGTGTCTTATGTCCTTGTATTTGATTGATTTTTGACCATATTTGTGCTGTGGGGGTGTTTATTGTAAGTGATGATACATAGTTTTGCCAAGAGGTTTTTTTGCTGTTTTTAATTATGAATTTAGCTCTGGCTTTAAGTTTTTTGAAGTTAATTAGGTTTTCAATATTTCTAGCCCGGCGATATTTGTTTAGGGCTGCTTTACTTTGATGAACTGCCGTTTCACATTCACTATTCCACCAGGGAATTCTTTTGTGATTTGGGGAAAGGTTAATTTGTCCGATAGTTTCTTTTGCAGCTGTGATAATGCAGCTATTAAAGTTTGCTTTGCTTTTGCTTTGCTTTGTGAAAGCTTTCAAAATTATAAAGTTGAAGAAAAAGAAGATTATTGTGAGGTTATGTTTTGAGTGTTTTATAGGTCATATTTCATAATTATTTCGTATTAAAAAATGAACACCTTCAAAGTTATTGAGACCTTAGAAAGTGGAGAGAAAATTTTGTGTGTTGCTCCTGAGGCATGGGATGGGAACAACAGCAACAACAAATTTTCCACTAGGACGTAGTGGTATTTGCCTATTAAGAAAGAGTTCCACGACAAGGCCAATAGAGAGACGTGGTCCAAGAACCAGGAGGGTGATCTTCTGTGTCTATAGTTATTTCGTTGTAACTTTTAACTGCGTTACTATTATGTACACGCCTGTAGTACGCACCTATTCGTCCAAATTTCCGTAGTTTTGTGATTTTCCATTAATTTTTATTCCAATCTTTTGCTCCATGTTCTATAATGATTTCTGGAAAATCATGAAACCTTTCAACTGAATTGAGATTCACAATCACATTAAGGTTAGCTATACTGAGGGTTTTTTTGGAATTAATTTCCATTTAAAGTCCAAATTAATTCTAGTACAAAACTTTATAGTATTGCTTATAAAATGGCTACTTAAAGGCATTTTATAACCACACTGAATTCCAATTTGGCTATTAATTTTTTTGGCATTTTTCAAAGTCATTATCTCTATTTTTTGGCTACTTTTCATGACTTACTAGCAATCATTGCTACTTGGTTGCAATATTTAGTATTGAACAAGATAAGACGTCTTTTAAGGGAGGCTGAAATTATTCTATAAAATAATGCTTAGAATATGCTAAACTTTATCATTTATCTTCTAATTCAGGTATTAAGAAGTTGTCCAGCAAATACAAATATACCTCCTGATTTAACGTATCTTCCAGTAAATACGGTCCGATTATTCGATCCGGTAAAATCGCACATCCAACATTAACTTTTTTTAGGAAATTGACTATTACAGTTAGCTCGGGTTTTCACTAGCCCAATATCGACAATTTTGGAAAGAAGCGACTCGGTTTGTTGTAAACGTTGCTTCATCAGTAAACAAAATATTATTGTGAAATAATCGGTCACCAATCATCGCACGAAATAAATTTCGGTTTGAAGGGATGAATTTTGTTTCGCTTAAATATTTTCTGTAAGTGACTCTTGGAAAAACCAACCTCCACTGCCCTTTTTCCTTGACTCAACTTGGGATTTTCCCTTAACGAATGCATAGCTAGGGCACTCACTGCATCATCCTTCTCAACGTACGATTTTTTCAATTTATTTTTGTCTTGAACAGATCCTGTAACATCAAACTTCCTCATTAATTTTCTCAATCCACACCGCGTAATAGACATTGTGCGAACTTAAAGTTGTCGGCTCTTTGATCGACTGTAATTCCATACGATACCGTCATAGTCCGCAATATAACTTAAATACGGTTAGCATTAAAAATATTACGTCCACTATACATCTGGATATTTTTCGTGAAATTTTGCAATTGCTTACTGGTACGAAACTTTCACAATACCGTAACACTTAATAACTTTTAACAAATATTTATTGTTTTCATAAAACTGGCTATAAAATGAGACGTGTTTTGAAAAACTTGAATTTTATTTTATCTTATGGGGTTTCAGAACAAGCAAAACTTTTTATCAAGAATAACATTTTTCACTAAAACGAATATTTAAATATTTTTCACCTATAGAATACCCCATCCGTGGACACGCTGTATAATTCACCGCAGATAACGTGATACTATCTTCTCCATATCCTTTCAACTTCTCTCTCTTTTTCTGCATTTTGGGTCTTATTATTCGATTATTCCAAAAGCAATTTTTTCATTGATTCCATCCTTTTCGTTTGAGTATTTCATTGTTTTGTGCTGGAGCTTCTTAATCTTTATTTATTAAATCAAATATATTTGAATGCAAAATAACATGTTTGTCGGGTCTTTAATCTTCTTTATAGAACTGTATATTTTATATTAATATAACATTTGTATGTGAAATCTGAAAAGGGCATGGTGTGTTACTTTGACAACGAACCTGATCATCGAAATTTTACACACATCTTTTCATTTTTCGTAACAGTAGCAGAACAGAGAAGCAAGGAGTCTTGTTAAGCCTAGCCCGCGGCACTTAAACGGTAGCCGTTCGTTGACGCACGTATAAGCACGTGCCTAGACAAAAGATTGACAATTCCCTTTTCTTCTCCTTTGAACCTTGAACAACATAATTTTAATTTCTTTTCCGTTTTATTTCATGCAAATAAACATCAGTCAGTCATCAATGTATAGGGTATTTCAGAATTCGGAGTACAAACGATTAATGTGGCTTCCTCACATAAAATAGAGAATAACTAAGAAATATCTTCGTTCTTGACCTATAAAGTGAGAAAAGCTTTTGCTGTACTTTTTCAACAAAACGGTAGCACTCATTGTAATTCACTGAAATAATTGCAGGCTTCGAAAGTGGCGCCATTTAATAATGGGTTATATGAAGGCCATTCTGATTATTGTAACAAACTTAATGATAAATGCAGATAGGATTATCAGAGAATATTCTTTCGTGAATCATGTTTCACACGAGATACGGGAGGTCCATAGTCCAACACCATAAATATTGAACATCATTTTTGGCATTTTTGGTAACCATATTGTTGGACCATATTCTATTGAGGGAAACTTGAATGGTGAGTCTCATCTACAATTACTCAGAGAAGCTATTTATCCTGAAATAACACGAATACTAGGAAATTATGATACCATGTCAGAAGCTTTGCTAGCGCTTCAACAAGTCTCATTAGGCTCTCGATGTCTGACGGTTTTTAAACGAATCATTTCCTGCTCAGTGGATAAGCCAAGGCCCAATGCTGGAATGACCACGTAGGTCATCCTATTTAACCCCCCTAGATTTTATCTGAAAACCACAAATTCATGCCACTCAGCCTGCATCTACAGATGATTTACGTCAGCAAATTATTCAAGAATGTCGACAAATATCCCCAAAAATATTACACAATGCTAGAAACTCATTTGAGGTTTGATTATTTCATCGTATGGAAGCCAATTGAAGTTTATTTGAGCACCTCATAAAATAATTTAGTTTTTCCACTACCCTCTGTGAAGTTGACAATTATTGCTTCTTCTAGCCAACTGAGAAGTTGAATTTCTCTATTAGTGGTTAATAATTTTTTCTATTATTAACTTAGGTCAATAATGGACAAATTCAAATATTTCGAGAGTTCATCAAAAACTTGTTCAACATAATTTTGAAGGTATACCCAGGAGATTGTCTTTAACATACTTGCTGCTTTAAATTACCTATAAAGATAAAATTATTTGAATAAAAATGCCATTGGCTTAAAATTCGCGCTCAACCTAAAATGACTGATGACATAACGAGTACGTTCATAATATATCGAAAACTGACAGTTTACTTGTCAGTCAGGCGACGGAATAAACGCTTCTCGTGGTGCGTTTGTGAATTATTTTTAATTTTTGTCTTAAATTTGGCTAATTGTGGAAAAAATTGTATATACACCATTGTGTTGAAGACATTTTCATAAACCTCGCATCTTATAATCTTGGTGCTCGGTCAATAATAAAAGTCTTCACCACCTTGGTGTATAATATACTATTTGTTTTGCTGATTTATCACGAGTTAATAGTATATTCTTCAACGAGTGCAGAATGATGGCTATTATTCACGCGGATGAAGTTTCCAAAACGAGGGAGCGCAGCGAGTGAGCTTTGGAATCATCCAAGTGAATAATAGCCATTCTACACAAGTAAAAGACTATACTTTATCCACGACTAAAAAGAAAAAACTTCTAGAGAGGATCGAACCTCGATCGTCCGCGCCATAGGCAACCACCATTTCTAACACTAGGCTATATAGCATATTTATAAAAATATAGAGAGCAAATATACATACGTAAGTCATATTTTTAATCGGAACCCTTACATTTATAAATGAAATTAATTTCGGGAGGCGTACACATTCACTATCGCTACTGTATTCCATTTTTTTCTCTATATAATACGTAAAATTATGATTATATAATTATTTTGACGTTTCAAACGACGCGCTGTCAGAAACGATTTGCGTTATTAATAATAATAATAATAGGATGTGATTGGCTAACGAGAGTGAATTATTTTTCATTATTCACTGGTGTGAAGAATTTATGTCATTATGCAGCTAAATATGTAAAAATAATTTGTGCGTTATTATTTAGTCGTGGAGAAAATATTTTATTAGTAAATTGGTATTATCCGTACTCAAACTTTTCACTCATGTATTATACATTTTTGTAATCTTCTTGTAGAGGAGAATTCAACAAAGCAGTAATGTATAGACTGTTCTGTTTAAGAAATTGGAAAGGGGTTGAAGTTAAAGCTTCTAAATATGAGTAAAAAGACGTCCCCCTTTGTATAACTTTTGACCTGTTTCCTTCAGACCTTCAGAATTATGTGAGGTAGATAGTTTTCATTGAAATGCTCTGTATAATAGTTTGCCTATATTTTGGTCCGGTCAGTGGAGACGATATAATTTTTTCCTACGACCACATAGGAAAGTGACATATATCGCACTGACTAGTTCTATGGAAAGTGACCTTTATTCATACGCGTACGGAAAAAAATCTTATCCGTACGTGTGCGGATAAAAAAGCTGTCAAATTGAATGTTGAAATGCTAGTCTTTTTACTCCGCAAATTAATATGTATATGTGAAATGCTTATTTCCTAAGTTGATTTGTCCATATAATAATATAATATAATCTATTTATTTCATTTAAAATAAAAAAAAAAAACCGAGCCCGGACTCGAACCACCCTACTGCTTGTCAAAAATCGAGCCCACGGATGCCTATACCGCTCGGCCATCCCACTGTTGTAGCTTATGGTTCTTGTCCAAGATACTAATAAGCGCTACGCAAATATGCACAACAGTTTATTTATTCTCCAAAATAAAATGTGTTTATATCGACATTTATTGGACTTTCATGTTATTAAAACAATAAATATCCGTTTTCAATTATTTGAACAATGAATCCTTAAAATAGCTAGTTAATACTTTCAATCTCCTACAGGTAGGCAACAAGTTAAATATTAATTCTAACTTTTTCATAAAGGTACTTTTTTCCATTGCATAAAAATCACAATTTTCTGGGCCAATTTCAAAGGTAAGTAATCAAAACCATATGAAGTATTTACAAATACACATATGTAAAACCTCTCACATCTACATAAAAAAGCAAGATTATACATGCCTAATTTGGTAAAAGTATATCGCGTGGTCGTAGGAAAAATAGTGTACATAACTTGTGCGAAAGTGATTTTTCACACTCGTGGGATTGTCTCACTCGGCTGCGCTCGTGAGACAATACTTCCCATTCGTGTGAAAAATGTCACTTTCCGCACACGTTACGTAATATACTATATTCGATAAGGAAAAAGGCTGAACTATCAGCGAAAAAAATTTTGTTAGATGAGGGAATTCGTCATAAATAATTGTATCCAAACTATATTAAAAAAAGTTCCAAACCTATATACGTATTTTCCAATCTGCAAGAAGAATTGAAATAATTATTATATTTTTTGTTACATTCAAACAATTGCAACGTGAATTGACCAGTTCATAATTTATTTTTAAAATAAAGTTTTAATCAATACTGGACCCAAGTCTTTTGTAAGATTTATTAACGTATACTTGTTCTTTATTGTAGAAGATCAAAGGAAAACACATGTTTTAAGGAGTTAATAACAGGCCAGCATTTTTATCCCTTGCTGATATGAAATTTTTATTTCTCCGCGACTGACCGTAATGATGTAGTCTCCGAGGAAAATTGGGGAGAAATATGTCTTGAAGTTGAACAAGTGCTCTCAACATTATGTGAACAAAGAACAGGGATCGCCCCAAGTAGTTGTCTCCTCTTCATTGAAAAACATTGTCGTAGACGAGATGACCGGACCAATCTGTAACAGCTTGAGGGCAAAAACACCCTAAGAATTCGGGAAAATAAATAAAGGATATTCACTGGTTGTCATAGAAATTGTCACGTAAATCTCACCATTTCTGTGAAGGTTAATTGAATGTGGAATGATATTCAAACTTTTTGTTATGCTCAAGTAAAGAGGGTGATAACTAAACAACAGTATATAGATTCCTAATCTACACGCATATGTTCATTTTCAAGGGAACAGTTTTCATTTATAGTAGTAGTATATTATAGTAGATCCAACTGCTGAGGTCTCCATCTTCATCTCCACCAAAGTTACAGATACGGTAGCCCCTATCTAATCTAATAAATTTCTAGGTTTCGAGTGTTCGGCTCCTCTGCCTTCAGGCTTTTTGTGCTGTCGGTTGTAGTGTCAATGTGAAGAGAAATTCCTTTTTGGACGTTTGTATCTCCAGTATCTTTACCTTACTGTGGGTTTCAGATCATACTGGAATTGAAAATAATTAAATAGCTGATAAATAAGCAACGAGGGTTGAAATACTCTTTTGAAGTTTTAACACCAATGTTATATTGGAAGAAATAGGAAACGCAGAAAAAATATGATCTGTCCATTGGAAAAATCTATTAGAGCTATAAGACAATTAAAGATAGTCCCAAAAAAATTAAAACCAGCTGAGAACAAATGGATGCCTGAGCCAGAGTAAGACTGTACTGGGAGCTTTGACAGGTATCAGGACACTGCCGTCTAAATGGGATCCTTTTCTGGGTCGAGCTATAATATAAAGTAATTACACTGAGGTATTAACATAAGTGTGAATAATCATCAGTATTTATTATATTTTCACTCAAAATCTATCATTTATAAAAACGAAACATTAAATTTATTCAAATGAACATATTGCTCTAGTCACCAAGACTGTGTAGATACTAAGATGGGAAATAACGAATCTAATGGAAGAACAGTATATCAGTTTTATGTTCATATTATTATTTATAGTTTTATGTATTTTAAAACATAATTATCAGGAATAATCTAATTTTAATATTCTCGACTACACTATACCTTTAAATATGGCTAACACTTAAACTTGAGTAGTAAGTATGCTATAAAACGTCCTGAAACCAATAATGTCAACTGTCATTTGAAGTAGTAATTTAATTTGCGACACTATAAAGATTGACCACCATTTTGCTCCAACAATACTTGCAGCACACATCGAACGTTTAAAAATTAAGAACCATTTCGTGCCTCATAATTCTCTTGATGGAATTTTGATAGGTAGGTAGAACAAGGTTATTACGAATATATGCGGTCTGTTTATTGCTATCCTCCGAACTACCGATACTTTGTTGTTTGCTGTTCAATTATAACTACGGAATACTATTCCTATAAGACGAAATTTACAATCATGTTTTCCTTTTTTTCTATTTTATGATTCCGTGAATATAAAATAAGTAAAGATATTTTTGCAA
Source organism: Galerucella calmariensis (assembly GCA_910591675.1). Taxonomy (NCBI): domain Eukaryota; kingdom Metazoa; phylum Arthropoda; class Insecta; order Coleoptera; family Chrysomelidae; genus Galerucella; species Galerucella calmariensis. The sequence continues at coordinate 262,342 of CAJUYG010000439.1, forward strand.
TTTTCTCGGTAGATTTATAATTAGTGTATTGAAAAACTAATAAGACAATGGTTTTCAAATACAAAAAATTGCCATTTATACGATTGTTCGTTCTATCCACTCAAAGCCTTTAATGGAATATTATTAATGAAAATGGTACCAACATCTATCACTTTTTTTTCATGGCTTTCGAGCGCTCGGATCGTGTCTCTCGCGACTGCAGTATGGGACTGAGGGTCTCTAGCTCTGGCTAGAGTGGTGCAAGCCCTGCCTGTCGCACCACACCTCACCTCTTCGCCCAGTACACTGGGAACACCTTTCGGTTTGCTTCACGTGAATCAGCGTTTCCCCCTCATTCGTCTGATGTTTCGATTGTATATTTTCCCGTCTTGCTCATTTTTATCATCACTTTAATCATAAGATCACACCCTATTTTCCAGTTCTTCTCTGTTTTGATCATCCACTTAATTATATTATTCGTTCTAGTTTCGTTTCTTGATATTTCTGCTGCGTCTCTCCTGGATTCTGCAAACTCCTCACATTCGAAAAGAGTGTGTTCCATGCTATCAACGTCTCCACAATAAATACACTCTTTCATCCTTTAGTTATATGTTTTAGAATTCCCGTGCCCCATTAGAAATTGTCTCATGTAATAGTTCGTCTGTTTAAATCTGTGTTCTGTCCAATTTTCCATATTCGGTATCAAGCGCTTCGTCCATTGTCCCACATTTACCGTTTTATTCCACCTTGCTTGCCACTTCCTTATAATTATTTCTTCCTCATCCTTTTTCATGTCTTTTGTCAGTATTTGGGATGGTTCCTTCCCATACTCTCCTCTATAAGTAAGTCTATGGGTGGGATTCCCGAAATAACTTGTACGGCCTTCAAGGACACCGTCTTGTAAGCGCAGATAGTTCTGAGTGCAAAGTTTCCCTGCCTTGACAACAGCAATTTTTTATACTTTCAATTTTGGACACTTCTTCCCAGATGGGAGCAGCATACAGTAGAAGTGATTAGACTGCTCCATACAGTATTCTTGTTTCCCAATATTCTGGCAGTATTGTACCAAGCGAGCTGCCTTGTCTGATAGTCTTCTCGCAAGTATTTTGTACGTATTGGTTGAAAATTAATCTCTCATGTAGTTATACCCCAAGATACTTCACATTATCTCCATGCCTTCCATTTCTTTATACTCTCTCTATTTCTTGAGTCTTTTAGGATGATCGCCTCTGTCCTTTCTGAGGCCACCTGTAATCCTCACTGCTTCCATCAGTCCATCCCTTCAGTAGAAGTTTGGATTGTCTAGGACCCTGCAGAGCATTCCAATGAGCGAGGTGCTGATTCCTCAGCCACTTCTTCGTCTCCTTGCGTATTCTTTGTTTTGTTAGGCCCAGGGTCGGGCCCTGGCCGCAGAAAGGAGCTGCCGCCCCTTCCGCAGCCAGTGCATCCGCCATCTCGTTGCCTTCAAAACCAGAGTGGGCTGGAATCCATTCTAGCCGCAACACGTTCCGCCTTGCAAGATTAGCAAGTAGTTCTCGACATTCGTTAGCAAGTCCTGAGTTGCTGGTATACCCACTCAGGGCTTTAATTGCTGCCTGACTGTCGGAGTATATGGTTATATATATGGAGTACTGCAGCCTGTTGCCTCATTGCACTCTAATCCCGCATTTATTCCACCCACCCAGCCAACTTTCTTTTTCATATGCTCACTTTCAAACTATAACGATTTAATTACAGAAAACAGTGCCGAAAGTATACAGAAAAGGCACCTAGTCTATAATAAGCAGTTTCAGTTTATTCGCGCAAAGTTAATTGCTGAAGCTGCGTCCTGGAGATTTAAGAGGTCCTTAAAGAGTCACTGTACAGCAGGGTGCCTTTATAGTGCGTGTATGAACGTCTTTATAGGACCTCGCAATTAGAATTGATTGTTGTAGGTGATTTTAATAGCACATAACAACAGCGCGACATAAACCCGATTATTGGTCTTTACAGAATTTATGGAAAACGAGCACTAGGGTCACGTTCCATTTAAACATTCTACCCTCCTATGCTGGTCGTTAAGACAGCCCGTAGTGCTGTTAAAAAATTTACTGTGCTAAATGAAACTAATTATCTTCCAACAGATTTTATATTACCAATCTAAATATATTCTATATGTTCCTTGTGGTGTAATCATTTTTCTTTTTGTTATTTGTTGGGAAAGCAAACCACAATATTTTTTTCTACAATCACATTGAAAAGTAGGCTTTTTCGCTTGCGAAAAGTTGACGGTTCTTGAGGAGAGTTACTTTACGCTCGCCGTGCGTAAAAAATTGCAAAACGATCGTTGCCCATAACAACCGATACTACATACACCTGGCTAAAGAGTGTTTTTGTCTTCTGAATAGCTATTTGTATTACTAGGGAGGAAAGTGCCACTTTTCCTCCCGCAGGATGTAGTTTACATCCAAGGGAGGAAAAGGCACTTTACTCCCATGTGATAGATATGATTTTTCCTCTTACCCACCTTTTTTGAAAATTTATTTACGAGACAAATAGGTAACGAATATAATCAAGAACACAAGAATTATTAAACAAATTTATCAATATATGTTATACAATTAAGTACATAGTATTGTTTAACTATATTTTAGAATTATTTATGCCAATATTGAATGTGCAGTTTTGAGCAGCACTTATATGAACACCATTGGAAGAAGATAGGGTTTGAACAGGAGCTTTAGTATTTGAAATATTTTCGCTTAGCACATTGTAATGGTGGTAACTTCTAGAAGTGCTTGGCTGATTTTGATCAAGTTCAGGTTCTACATTATTTCCCATAATTTGATCAGAATTTTTTTTTTTGTGTAAAATTGTTCTACATAACCTTCTGCGATATTGGTTGATTTCCAACCGCCATGCTGTTTTAGAGCTAAAATATCCCCGCCAGCGTTTACTATCAGAGTTGCTGAAGTTCTTCTGAAACTGTGCCCTGTGTAATGTTTGGCATTTGGAAGATTGAGATATTCTGCAATTTTTTGTGGTATTTTGGATATACTATTTTTGCCAACCATTTGATTTATACATTTGTCTGCTTTAAAGAATACCAACAATCGTTTATGCTCAGTTTTAGGACGTAGACAGATATACTTTTTAACGATTTAAACAAAATTTGGGCCGTTACCTGTTGTAGTATTGATAACGAAAGTTCGTTGTTTATACATTTTTGAAGTGTGGATATTTATGACTGAAAGATTGTCTTTCTCTTCAATATCATCCATAGTCATTTTAATAACAAGGACTACCTATGAATATTTTATATCAAAAATTAAATTATTTGCATGAGATTACATTTCTTACCTTCATTAATAAAAAAACATCATCGAGGGCTTCCATTAAGAATGTATTTATTTCTTCCCTTGTAAAAGTTTTAGCTTTATTTGGTTTGTATCCGGCATTTTGACGTTTTAGAAATGCAATCAACTTTGGATATTTGGATATTGTCCTTCATTTGTATCATTGTGCGTAGCATTGAATATTTAAACCAAAGTGTTGAAGCTTTTAATGATTTTCCTTGTAGTGAAAAATATGCCAGTAAAACATTCTCTGAATATTTATGTATATTGTTGTCTTCAGCCCATTGCTTATATTGTGCATATTTGTTTTTCATACCTGTCTTTAGATTTTTGTGTTACTAAGGTTAATGACGCTATGTTAGCTTGTTCCTTAATATTAGGTGGTGTATTTGGAAATTCAAAATCACTTGAATCGCCCTCCATTTTTCAAAAATTCAACTAAGTTTAATGAATGTAGCGACTTTGCACCTCAAAAGTCAATCGCCGTGTTTACTGTCAGTGAGCCACAGCATACTATGCTTTTCTTATTCTGAACTCAAAGAACGTATATCTAAGATTCCTGAAGTTGAAATTTGTATTGAAGAACTACGTTGAAGTAACATCAATGTTTGATTTTTACCAAAAAACAGGATATACAGGATGTTCTAAAAATTATGGAAACAATATGAATATAATGAATTAACAAGTTTCATGGTTTACAACTTACAGAAAATCGTTATAAGGGGTTTTTTGGGCCGCTTAATCAGAATTTTGCGCGGGAAACGACTCCCTGAACACCTGGTGCGCTGTACCCTGGCCTCGAACGGCCCAAAAACCCCTTATAACGATTTTCGGTCCACATTTTTTCGATTTTATTTAGAAAACCCTCGTAGACGTTATTCAAGCGCAGGTTCTGGTGCACCAGGTGGGGGAAGGGTCGTCTTCGAGTGAAATTGTGATTTCGCGTCTCCAAAAACACGCCTCCAATAATTTCCGGGCTGTTCTTGTCGATATTGTCAAGACAGTTCTCGAGGATGACGTTCAGGTCAAGGTTCGGATGCACCAGGTGTCCGGGGGGGTTCGCCGATGCCATATTTGAATTCAGACACCCGAAAAAACCCCGGGCGCGGAGTTTTTTTCGTTCCCCTCGTGATTTCTTGGAGAGTCCCACGGAGACGAGGTTCATCGGCGTTCCTGAGCCCCAGGGGTCCGGGGGTCAATTTCAATATCATAATCGTGATCAGCGACCTCGAAAACTCCCGGGTACCCAATTTGAGCCAGATCTGACTCTTATTTACAGAGGCCTCCCAAAAGATGCATTTTTGGCATGCATTTTTGACTGCAGCGATGCAATTCCCGATTTGTAATGGGAACAAAGTAGGTACATTTTTTACATTTAATTTTCCGAAGCGAATGCAAAAAACCGCATTCCGATCCGTCTTTATGAAAAAAATTCCGAACTTTGAGCCTTTTTTGTGCTTTATCCGCTCGACTAATTGTAGAATAAGAAGAAGTATATTGACAGTATCGACAATAATAATTATGCGTTTGAAATTTTATAGTATATTTTAAGTATTTGACAGGTACTTGAAATAAGAAGTATGAATTTATCAATTTTATCAGTTATATATATATTCAAGTGATTGTAGAAAAAATGTTAAATGTATTGCGAGCTAAAAGTGGAATTATTGTTCTCAAGCAATTACCCTTCTTTTCGAACAATAATCCCTCAATTTTCGCTCTTAATAAATAAATAACTATTATATTTTTATTTCAACGTTTCAGCTACCGTTATCAAGATTAATCATTTTTTTTTTATAAATTCTGCTACCTATCTGACACGGCTCTGTAGCAAAATAGCGTCAGTCAAAACAGAGCTAGACTTAAACAAAGGCGGTCCAAATAGCGCTGGACAAAAACAGCGCAGAACAAAATAGCGCTACACAAAAATAACGTTGAACAAAAGCAGCGTTGGACAAAATAGCGCTCGAAAAAATAGCACTGCAACTTAATGATGCCGGTTGAAATATTCTAAGAAAATTAACTATTAAACTATATTTATTAACTTTTTCTACAGTAAATGTTATTATAATATAATGAAAATGTAATGACAATGAAGCATAGTTATTTTTGTGCGGCACTATTTTGCTGAGCGCTATTTTGTCCAGCGCTATTTTGTCCTGCGCTGTTTTTGTCCAACGCTATTTTGTCCGCCGCTGTTTTTGTCTAGCGCTATTTTGACTGACGCTATTCTGCTACAGAACCGTCTGACACTACGAAAAAATTCGACAACATGACAAAATTTTGAAGTTTAAGACTGCAAAAAATGTTGTTGTCACATTTTTTTAAGGTCCATTCACAGTAGATAATATCCTTGGTAAAACTGAAATAGAATATTTTATAAAAAAAAACTTTTTGATAACTATTGTATGCGTGAGAAAGGAAGATGAAAACAAAGTAACTTAGCAGCAAAATATAAATCACAAAATAATATGACGGTGACTTCGTTCGTTATGCTTTAATAAGAAAAATCTGTTTCGTAAGTGCATTAGTCTGATTATTTCCAAAAGGTTGGTCGTAATCAATATAAATGAATATAATTTTCTCCTCTGCGTTAAATCTTCAGTATTATTAGTAGTGAAAACCAAGACAAAATTAAAGATAATTAATCAGAATTATTTGAGAATAACACAATGGGATTAAATCCTTTATGAAAAGTCGAACGAATGTTATGAATATTAGGTCGAACTTAATATTAGATCATTAATATGATTATATATGCACACCTTGGTATTGAAACCCAATTGAGCATCTAATATATTCAGTTTACAAATCCGCTTAACTGTTCATAGAACGTCAAATGAACTTGGTAGGGTCATCATATTTGACAGATTACGTTTTGTCGTCGAACATTTTCAGCATCATTAATATTTTATATAGAATTACATGGTCATGGAAATATTATTAAAAAATCCCTTTAAATTATTTCCATAATGTAAAATGTAGTTACGGAGCTGTGGGAATTTTCAACTTGTTATTATGCATTCGGTATTCATATCGAAAACGATTTGTCAAGATTTGCAGTGTACCATTTTCGCTTGTGTCGACCGAATGATGGATTGCTCATCAGTTGACTCTAGCCCCGAAACACTTCTATCAAAACATATTCTAAATTTATTCCATTCCGTAATTGCATTGACTCGGCAAGTGCTCTGTCACTCCAAAGGAATTAGGGAATTTGATCTCTGTTTCTCGATTCACCATCTCGATTCCCCTTCTTAATTGAGTGATTACTTTAAAAATAATTATTAGATCAACCACTTTCATTTAGATTTCTATCCGTCTACATGTTTCTTCTGGCATTTGGCTTTTGATTATATATATGATAAAATTTTTCTATTATTGATAATTGTTTCGCTTCTATTATTGTTTTCCCTCTTTCCTTTAATATGGTTATATTCTTATCCCAGGATTCTGAGTCTACTTCTGTTACAACCACCTTTGCTTCCCATACATTAGTCTAGTATCCCTCATTCGCAGTAGATGTCCCCACCAGTTCAGTTGTTCTATATGATTCAGCATGGATTTTATTTCTAGCTCATCTCTTACGTCCTATTCTACCCATTTACCCAGAACGGTAGAACCCAAATGACTCCAATGACTTCTACAATCAACCAGCTAAGAACCTGTATGAGCTAATACAGGGAACGGATTGGCTGAATAGGTTGTAGTCAGAACACTAGGAGTATCCACAATAAGCCCAGGAGGCTGAGGTGGTACCGGCGAAAGGACGGCTCCGAAGGAAAAGAAGAAATTCACTAGTGTATCCATAATTAATCCATTAATGGATAATTAGAAATAAATCATAGTAACAACAATATAACAACTAAATATAATATACTTTTTCTGGCTTTCCTTGTACAATCTTCCTACAAGACTTTTGTAGTTGATACTTCAATAGATACTGTCATATTTCTACCAGCATTTCTGTCACTGATTAGGTCCCTTTGTACTACATGGTTTATTACATTTCTTTAACTTCTGTAAACGAGATTGAAAATAAATAAACGTCAACAATACAATTTCACTGAAGCGGCAAACATATTTTATTGCAAGGTAGCAATAATAAGCACGAACATAAATTCACAAATTATTCACGAGCATAAATTAACGTATCCATATTTCATGTTTTAGCTCCAATAACTTCTGGCACGTTAAGAGTCTAAAGTTAACAACTCGAGCAGTAACTTTCAAAAATTGTGGTTTGTGATAATCGAGTCAGTTTAGTTACGTGTAATGAACAATATCTCAAAGATTTAATTTAAACTCGAAAACTCTTATGGACGATAATGTGTCAGTTTAAGATAATTTGTAATAAGCGGAATATTTTTTATTAGCACACATGAATAATAACAATAAGTACCTGTTTAACGGGCGAGACTCGCGGTGATTCGCATTTATTAAAGGCACTCCACACGAGCGTGAAACTCAACAGTCGGAGTTAGCAAGCTATTACGTAATATTCCAATAACTGAACAAAAAATCTAGCCGACCGATAGACAGCATAGAATGTATTTTAAATTTTAGTATACCTATAGTAAACATCAAGAAAATCAAAACTTTAGCTGCTGCTCACAGAATTTGACAGTTAAGAGACAGATATGAAAAGTATATATGGAACTCAATTACCGGGATAAGGTGCCGTACCTTTTATCAGCGTTCGTACTAAACACATCTATAAATCAACACGCTAAGAAGGCCCTGTATATACGATAAAGGTGTATATACGATACAGGTGTATATACGACCGTTTTTTAGTGAGTCTTTATCACCGCTACATAAAAGTGCCGATGACAAGTGAACCTACTATTCATTGTCTATGTACGGTGTGCCTTTCACTTCATCCATACTCTGCAGCCGGCTGTAACGCGACATGCGTTAGATGGACGGAAAATTTTGAGGCGATGTAATAAAAGTTTCACTTCAAAAAGAAATTATCTAAATATTTCCTTCTTAACCTAAGTGTTATATTTATACCTGCAAAGTAATAGACCTTAAGTAAGCTTGAATTATTTGAGCGGATCGATTATATCCTAAATAGTGTCCATTGTTGGATTTATACTTGTAAACACTTAATGATGACGAGAAGAAGGTGTGAGAGAGCCATAAAGAGATTTCCAGTGTACTTGTAGTTAAGTTTCCCATTGTCGTCGAAGTTTGAGAAGCTTCTTGCATGTTAATCTAGTGAAATGGCTTAAGTACCACATGATTGTTCGCTGACATAATTTACTCCGTAGTAGTGGGATTTGTTCGCATCTAGTAATCCATGTTTACTACGTTCTCGTCATTTGCATTTCTACTGAGAGATTGAGGATTTAAATAATGATGTCTTCCTTTATTATCTCAGCTCATTCTCACCGCACCACTCTGTTTTATTAACCAGGAAACATTCGTTGTCTAACGATCCTATAACTAAAAATATTTCTAAAGAAATATTCGAGCCTGCTGCCACCTAGTTATAACTTGAACGAATAGGTCAATATACTTCTTTATAATCTCTATGGAATTGTACAGTATCATTCACCCAGTATGCATAAAATGGGAAACTTATTTATTATGGGGGCAAAAGGTTATTTTTCGCCCACCTCACCGGAAAACTAACCATAATATGAACACCAAAAATAGGACGAAAAATATTGTTTAGCAGCCCAAGGGCGGAGTGTTCTTTACGCCGTGATTTTTGGAGTCACTTGTAATTTTGACGTTTCATATAAATTTTTTAATAAATCGTCAGTGAATGTCAAGTTTTTGGTGTTATTTCACTATTTTTTGGTTTATTCGGTATGCGAAAAGCACTTAATATTCCCGAAACAGTTGAAGATAGGTACAATGAATTATATCTAGAACTTTCTGAGGAATCCATAGAATAAATATACAGGGGGCTGCATTTAAAATAAGAGAGTTGGTATTCGCCACTGTCACATGACACACACTATATAAATTTTTTATAAACAGGAATTTAAAAATACAAAGCAACGTGCCCAAGCGTTTTTGCAAACACGCCCTCATTTATTCGTTGTCCAATTTATTCCATTTGGCTGTTCCGTACTGTATATTAGATTTGAAAACATTATTTTTGAGGTTAATATCTATTTTTCCGTTCTACTCTTGGTTGGGTTGGCAGCAATGTTGCAATGCATATTGTCAAACGGAATGCAAGATTCATCATTTGCAATATGTCATCATATATATCAAGGTTATCAAATTACAAAATTTCAAAATGAAATAAGTGTTTTGGCACAACCTCATTCATTTTTGGAGATTTCCTTATCCAAAGTGATTGTTTTAAGTTGGAAATAAGTCTTCAAATACGTATACCAATTTAATACTTCTATCTATTACTATCAAATTTTTGTAACAAAACATTCAGGTGAATATCTTTATAGCTGAGTACACATGACTAGAAAGTCAAGAAAGCATTGTTGTATTCTGTGTAAAACTTTTTATTTAAAATTGCAAAGCGCTTTCGGCTATTAAGCCATCTTCAGTGCTATACCTGCAAGTAAGTAATAATAGTTGGAAAATTTTAAAAAGAAATTAGTAAAGAATTACTTACTTGTCATATATGATACAAGAAACCTAATTAAATGTCGACAACACATTAACGTCACAATGATAAAATTACATTAAATTTAAAATTATCCCCTGATTGGAGTTGAAATTAAATGTCGACAACACATTAACATCACAATGATAAAATTACATTGAATTTAAAATTATCCCCTGATTACAAGATTACAATTTTAATTATAATCTTCAGCTACTACACCAACACGTGTTAGTAGACCGGAAATCGAAGTGACACTACTTCAATTTAAAACTAACAAATGACAATTCAAGTGGACACAGAACTCAAGCTATCCAACATGAGCATAAAAATGAAATTATTGTAAATCAAGTGATCTGGTAATGTCCCAAAACAAATATGTAAATTTCCTAAATAAATTATAAATAAATAAATTTGATATATTAAAGTCTAATGAGAACCCATCAAATCATAAGATGCCGAAAAACTCACAAATAGGTCGTCAAGAGAGATTCCAAAAGCAAATAAATTAATTTGAAAATTATAAAATATTTGTGTAAATCAATGAAAGTAATTATCTGAACATAATTCCAAATAACAAATTTTAATAAATAAACATTGTAATCTGGTAGCCTCTCAAAACCAAAAACCAGTCATCTAAACGAATAAAACAGATTTGATTTTAAAGATTTAAAAGAGAACCTATTATTCAAATCTGATTCCAAAAACAAAAAAGATATTATGGGTCTAAATATTTATCCACAACATTATTAGACTGATACCATACAGTTTAGCTAATGATCATCAATTCAAAATTTTTCCATATTTTCAAATTACAAAATTCATGATTAGTTATTTGGTTTTTTGGATATTTCTGGACTCTTGTTGGGTTGTTTGTTTGAATTAGATTTGGTAATGGGTTCTCATTAGACCCTTAATCTTTTTCTGGCTTGTAGATGATTTGATTAATTTGTCCTTATAGACCCTAAGTCAGATCTTTCTCAATGAAAATGACTTACATTGGTTTTTGGGATATCATTAGATACATAATTTGACTAATAGTTTACTTTATATTTAAATAGATTCTTGTTATTAATAATTGCTGGAATTTGACTTTACATACTTCATTCTTTGAATGGTTATTGTGTTAGGAGTTTCTTCTGACTATTGATTGGTTATCTATTTGAATTAGATTTGGTAACGGGTACTTATTAGACCCATAATATCTTTTTTCAGATTTGAATAATAGGTTCTCATTAGACTTTAAAATCAAATCTATACCAACAAGCATTTTTATTGCATAATCATTAATCATTACATCGAAATCTGTTTTTTTTTTGGAAATAAAATAAGACATATTTAAATGCAATTTCTAATGTTCTTTTTATGATGTAATCAAAGGTAAGTAATTATCACGAAAACTATAAATTGCTATCTTCAAGTTCTTCTTAGAAGCTATCAACCAATAGAGAAGTATATAAAACTTGAACATTTACAACTTTATAATGAAAATCGTATTTTATTACATTTGAGCAGAAGAAATCACTGGTTTGAAATCATTGAGAATGTCTTTTATTCAAAATCATAAATATTTTTATAACAAAATAATATTTGGCATTCGCTGAGACCTAAAAGTTCTTTTATGCCCCTTTTCTACTACTCAGTTTAGTTCAGTGTCCTATCCAGCACTCTCTCAGGTGATCTGCTTTTCAAGTGAGCACAGTACATTCACCTCATGATATTTGGTTTACGAGACCAATATTCCTCTTCCAGGCTCCTGCACAATATTGCATTCATAATAAATGCTGGATTTCAAGTTTCTAGCTCTTCTGAAATTTTAGAAAAAAAAATAAAAACTTAATTTAGTCACCACCTTTCAATGGTGATATCTCGGAAAGGGGTGGGTTATAGGAAAAACTCATCTTAATCCTGAACACCTCCTGAATTTTGTCGCATGAACTTATGAAACACCTGCAATAGGAAAATGCCATCCATCATCTACAGGTATACCTATCACACATTTGTTAATTGAAACAACTCAAATTAAATTGTGGTTTGAGAAATGTGAAGAAAAGTGGAAGAGAACAAAAAAAAATAAAATTACTTTGATCAAATTCTACATACTAAACAGTTTCCTCGTGACAAAAGCCGTATCTTCCAAAAATTTCTTATAAAATCTACCTCATACTAAAAGTGCTGAAAAACAAAGCTCGCAGCCTTTCTTGATATAAAAGGAGCTTTTGACAACACCTCCTATGAATCTATAGCTAAGGCGACGAATAATCTGGGATTGATGCCACGAGCTGCAGGTGGATAGACTGCATGCTCAGAAGCAGGCTCATAAAAGCAACTCTGATGGGAGAGACAATGGCCGTACGTGCAACCAGGGGTTGTCCGCAGGGGGCAGTACTATCCCCGCTGCTGTGGAACCTGGTCATGGACGGGCTCATCAGAGCCCTACACAGAGACGGATTTAACACCATAGGATATGCAGACGACCTGGTAATTCTATCCCAAGGTAAATTCAACAGTACAACCAGAGACAGACTCCAGATGGCTTTAAATGTAATAACAGGCTGGACTGTAAAAGAAGGGCTACGTATAAGTCCTTCGAAAACACAGATAATTGCGTTCACCAGAAGAAGGAAAAGGGAAGGACTTGGCCCTCTGACGCTTCAAGGTGAATCAATACGATTGTCGGATGAAGTAAAATATCTTGGGGTTATCCTAGACCCAGGCTTAACTTGGAACCGACACCTCCAGCACGTGATCAAGAAAGCAGAGGTAGCCTATACGGTTGCCAGACGCACTTTCGGCACTAAATGGGGACTTAGACCCAGCATGGTACACTGGCTGTACAAAATGGTTTGTCATTCTCAGGATCACATATGCATCTCTGGTATGGTGGCCAAAGATCAGACAATTCTCTGCTATGCTAAAACTAAGCAAGGTCCAAAGACTTGCATGCATTGGCATTACAGGGGCAATGAGGACCTCTCCTACAGTGGCACTGGAGACAATGCTAGACTTTCCTCCGCTACATTGTGTCATAATGTGCGAAGTAAGGGCAGCACTAACCCGACTGGAAAAAGCATCAGACCATGACGTGAAACATGGGAGAGGACACTCAGAGATGAGGCATGTGGATGATGACATTTTCAAAATGCCAACAGACCACATGACCACCAAATATATCTTTCGCAAGAACTTCGAGATTGTCATCTAAGATCGAAAGGAGCTTGAGGAAGAGAACGCACCACCACTTAGTAGAGCGAATGAACTGATCTGGTATACAGACGGATCAAAAAATTAACTCGGCACCGGAGCGGGCATATGCAGCAAGACGAGCAAATATGAAGGGATCGTCTTGCTTGGCAAATACGCTTCTGTATTTCAAGCAGAGGTCTATGCAATACTTGCATGTGCAATTGCTAATAATATAGGAGCCTATAACAACAGGCAGATCAGGATCTACAGTGACAGTCAAGCCGCCCTTAAAGCACTTCAGAGCTATAGGGTTACATCTCGGCTAGTATGGGAATGCGGCGAAGAACTTAGAAGACTGGCGACTCGGAACAGTGTAACACTGGAGTGGGTCCCAGGTCATAAAGAAATCGCAGGTAATGAAAAAGCTGACGAACTCGCAAGATTAGGATCGTCAACTCAGATGAACGGACCCGAACCTGCAGTGGGCATCCCCAGATGCTTAACGATGTCATGGTTAAACGGGTGGTTGAAAGAACAACACAATAAATACTGGAAGAACACGACCAGGCAAATACATGGGAAGAAATTCATAAAAGTATCATCAGAAAAAGTGGCGAAAGAACTGCTTTCAATGAGCAGGAACAAACTACGCACCATAACGGGGCTACTTACGGGACATTTTCCCACAAAGGAGCACCTTAACAAAATAGGGCTGTACAACGGAGACCTTAGATGCAGAAGATGCAAAAAGGATACCGAAACAGCTCTGCATATACTATGCAACTGTGAGTCGCTGGACCACAGAAGGCAGGAACTGTATGGTAGACCCCAAATGACTCCAGAAGACTTCTACAACCAACCAGCAAAGAACCTGTATGAGCCAATACAGGGAACGGAATGGCTGAATAGGTTGTAGTCAGAACACTAGGAGTATCCACAATAAGCCTAGGAGGCTGAGGTGGTACCAGCGAAGGGACGGCTCCAGGAAAAAAAACAAAAGGTAGAAAGTAGGATCTAATTAGATACCCTAACAAGAAAAAAATTTTTCCTTAAATAAAAGTAAAAGGGGAGAAATCATTGAAAAATGACTATGTTTATTTGTCAGGTGATATTTAAAGGAAGAGTTGTAATAAAATTATGCACAGAAAGGACAAATTAAAAATATCAACATTGAGAGCTTTTCTATAAAGTACCAGTAGAGGACGCAAAACTTATTTTGAAACTCTAACAGTAAAAGAGAAATTCGAAGCAGTATCAACAAGCACCTCAGCCACTTGGGTGTAGTCAAACTCCCACAATAACTTCAAGAAAATTATGAATGTCAACATACTCAACATTAAATTGGTCCATTAAAGAGAAAAGTACTAACCGAATATATTTGCTTAATTACAGTTTCCCGTAACAATTGTCATATTTAAGTAAAGTATGTTATCAATAGGAGTCAACATAATAGTATCATACTATTAAAACGCCTTACAAATTTGAAAATTACTTTTCAATGATCGACTACTAATAACAAACATCTACCTCTCGGGCTATATGCCCTGACAGACAATGAATTACAGTTCCAAGTTAAAAAAAAATAAAACCTTGCATCAAATAAATTCTTATTTCTAGTAAATATATTATTTATGTTTGTCCCTTTTTAACATGATATTTTGTTACCCATCGGTATGATTGTATTTTCATTTACGGAGTTTTTTAAAATTGAATATATAACTTTCAAAAACTTGTAAAAATTACCTGTATGCTCGAATACAAAGTATTTACATCAAATTTCGTATGGGTCTACTTTAAGCGATTTGCGATTTTACATCGAAAGTTTTCAAATATACAATAAATGTTGGTATATAGAGAGCTTGAAATTGATGGGCCATAACAAATGAGTAATTTGTAGAGTACATTAGGTATAAGCGAAAAGGGAGGTAAATAATAAAAAATGAAAATTGACGTTCGGTTGTAAAATATTAAATTTGCAAGTCTGCAAGATACTTGTATGAGAAAGTGTGTGTGTTATTACTTTACAGGAGGGTACTCGCTGATATGTTTATGTTCTGTAATTCTTTTTGGATAAGATATGTATTTTTTCCGACAACTATAAAATGCATAATGTTCTAAACACTGTAATTAATTTTAGTGTAAGGAGTTTTTAAAATAAATGGCTGCTGTCCTAAGGCATATAAAATGTCCAGCTTTAAAGGAGATAATATCCTATCCACTTTGAATAATTATTTGTATAAATGAAACTCAGTACAAAGGTAGGAAGAAAACGAAGGGCCAAATACCTACAGATACAAAAACTTTTAGAGCTTCTGGCTGAATAGTATCTACCTTGTACTGATGAGGCTTAAATACGCCGAAACCGGTCTACATCAAGTGATATGGTTCCTTCTAATTGCAAACCAAAATGGTTGGTTATATCGTGCAGATATCCCATTTCCGTTTAAGCGAGAAATGTGATTCAGTGTCTTTCGGGGCATTTAACCTAAGAAGTAGTTGTCGCTTCTAAGTAAACGATCTGCTCTTTTAATAACTCTGTAAGTCGTTCTAGGAGCTGCGTTTGAGCAACCTGCAGATGTAGATAGACTTATCCTCAACTTTCCTTGAAAATATTGAATTTAAAGGGGTAGTCGTTTTTTCAATATCATTTGGTTGAGTGGAAAAATCTATCTTTTTGTATAACACCCCGACGATATTGATAATTTCATTAAGCAATTGTAAATATCAGGGAATTTTAGTTCAAAGTAAATGTTGCTTGATTATTTCCAAATTCATAACTTTCAGGTACAGATCTGGTTTTTATCGAATAAATATGCGCATTAACCACCCATCTATAAACTCTGAAAAAATTCTTTGTTATTTCAAAGTTTCAAAAACCGAGGGTTCGAAATACGGCAGTAATAAAAGTACACTTTCGCTTTAATAAAATTTGAATCAGTCACATATATGGCCAATATTTTATTATTTTTATAACAATAAAAAATCATATAAATAAAAGGAGCTGATATCATCGTTTATTCCAAACTTTCACTACCAACTAATCGAAAAATCTGTAGAGGATGTATAAAACATATTAGATGCATGTGCTAGGCTAGTACTGGGCAGTCTGTAGCTTCCGCTTTCCGTGACAAGAAGTTTTACCAGTACGATGTGCCTCCATCCTCCAATGCTGCTGTTCATGAACTAAATTAAATTTGTATGGGGGAAACTACTCAATGAGTTTTTTGTCGCAATTCGTTTAGGTACTGGATATGTGTGGATTTTCTTGAACAGCTAGAAGCAAATCCGGCTGCTCCTCACCACCAACTGCAGATCGACCTTTATAATTAAATCCTCCGTTACCAAATTCTTTAATTTTTTCCTCCTATTTTTGATACAGTGGATCGACGAATGAAACGATCTGGATACTTATCATTCTACAATTCACAAACTTTTCGCTGGATTCTGGACTGGTCACTATACGCACACATTTTTAAAATGCACCTACCACTATTGAGTAATTTAATAGCTGAGTAATTTTGACATTAGCATTGTAAACAAAAGCAAACCATGTCAAAGAAAGACAAAAAACAAAACCATAATAATGAGAAGCTATCATCTTTATTAGTCCAGTAAAATTTTATAATTGAAATTTTCTGATACATTTCTAATCCACAAATCAATGCCTTGGACTATGAGTATTGAACATTTTTGTAATCTTCTATTGTTGTGCAATTCAAAAATGTAGATCTATGTTATCAAAAGTGGTGACGGCATTCGCAATTGAAAATAAGGATTGTCAAGTGCAAGCGTCATAATAGCCTTAGAGAGAAAAATATTTTGCCAATATAAACTGTATATTATTAGATCTTCATAGTGTGATTATTTATAATATCATAATCCTTAAAACTATAAATTTCGTTAGTAAATATCAAATGAATGGTCTGTGCCAAAAGCGAGGAAGATTTGAAATATAACTTTGATAAATGGTATTTGGCACTAAAACGAAGAAATTTAAAAATTAACGTAGACAAAACAAAAGTAATGATAATAGGCAACAAAGACATCCAAACAACAATAAACTTATATAACAAAGAAATAAAACAAACCAATAGTTTCAAGTACCTAGGAGTTACAATACAGGAGAATGGAAAAAATGAAGCAGAAATAAACAATAGGGTAGAGAGCGCGATAAAGTTGTATTATACATTGAATAAAACATTTATTTGGAAAAAAGAAATAGCCAAGAAAACAAAGCTGACAGTATACAGGGTGGGGCACTATGAACGAACTATTCTCTGGCGTCTTAACGGCAAATATAATTAGAAAAAATAAGACGTAGAATTATGTAGATCACTTAGGACTATAATTTAAAAATATTTTGGAATATACAGGGTGCTCCAAAAAAGCGTGCCGTATCAAAGTTAGGTTCCTTTAAATGGAACACCCTGTTTTTTATCACATTTTTGAATTGTACTATTAAAAATATTGTAAGTTCATTAACATTTCCCTATACCTATCTAGTTCAGTTTCCAGGATAAATCGATTTTACATAATTTGTAGACCCTCCGAAAAAATACAATAACTTCAAAATAAAAACGAATAATAAATAAAACATTTGCTTTACACCATCTCACTAGAAGCTTTTTCAGTTGGTATTAGGGTTGCCTATATCTAACTCTGATAGTTCTCGAGAAATTTTAAATTTGTTTTTTAATATTCAATTATTTGCTGACATCTAGTTACCTATGACATGATACGCCGATGCAAAGTTTTTAAAAATTTAAAATTTGTTATTTTGACAGTAAGTGCTTTGTTGTATGATTTTTATTGATAAATTAAAGGTCTCTTGAATCAGAATTTCATTAAGTGTACTCAATCATTAACTCTGCAATAAGATTAGTAAAAAAACTTAACGCTAACTGGAAGAAAATTTCGTAAATTTTCACGTAACAAACTACCCGAACTTTTAGATGAAGTTCCACTATCTACAGGACAAAAAGTGTGGCTGCAGTTAGATGGTGCGTCTGTTGATTACAGTATAATTGTCCGGCGTTACCTGAACAATATTGTTCCACAAAAATGGTTTGGGCGAGGGGTCCTTATCTTTGGCCGCCAAGGTTCCCATGCTTGACGCCATTAGACTATTTTCTTTGAGGTTACATAAAAAGTATTGTCTACAATACAAAGCCAACCACTCCTGAGAACATGGAGGATAGGAAAAGGAGAGCGTTTCAAACAGTAACACCAGAAATGTTAAAGAAAGTGAACAATAAATATTTTTAAAAGAGGATTCAAATTTGTATCCAACAAGATGGGCGTCACTTTGAACACCTTCTTCGAATTTTTTGTACCTAGTTATTTTTTTATAATTTTGAAGCTTATTGTATCTGTATGCCCAAAAATAGTATACTTATCCTTAATAAAATTCTGATTTAAGAGACCTTTAATTTATCATTAATAAATCATACAACAAAGCACTTACTGTAAAAATAACAAATTTTGAATTTTTAAAAACTTTCCATCGGAGAATCATGTCATAGACCTAACTAGATGTCAGCAAATAATTATTGAATATTAAAAAAAAAACAAATTTAAAATTTCTCGAGAACTATCAGAGTTAGATATAGGCAACCCTAATACCAACTGAAAGGTAATAAATTCCCACGTTTAACAGACCCAACAGATACAGGGTGTTCCATTTAAATTAAGCCAGAAATTTATGTATTAAATGGTTAGTATTATTCTGTCATATTAAAAACACCCTGTATATGATAGCATACCAGTAAATATTGAAAACAGAGTGTTGAAAGCTTCTAGTGAGATGGTGTAAAGCAAATGTGGTTATTCGTTTTTATTTTGAAGTTATTGTATTTTTTCGGAGGGTCTAAAAATTATGTAAAATCGATTTATCCTGGAAACTGAACTAGATAGATATAGGAAAATGTTAATGAACTTACATTATTTTTGATAGTACAATTCAAAAATGTGATAAAATACAGGGTGTTCCATTTAAAGGAACCTAACTTTGATACGGCACGCTTTTTTGGAGTACCCTGTATATTCCAAAATATTTTTAAAGTATAGTTCTAAGTGATCTACATAATTCTACGTCTTATTTTTTCTAATTATATTTGCCGTTAAGACGCCAGAGAATAGTTCGTTCATAGTGCCCCACCCTGTATAAAACAGTCGTCCAACCTATTCTTACATAGGGATGTGGAAGCTGGACATTATCTAAGCAGCAGACCAAGGAAAACATGGAACGATGTAATTGTAGAGAATTTAGCGAAAAGAAATAAAACATGGACAGTAGGAAACAACATGGCAAAGAACAAGAAACAATGGGCCAATTTTATTTATAATAATTAAACATTACACCTTAACACCTACGGGTATACTAAGGTTTTTGATTATATATATATATATATATATATATATATATATATATATATATAAATAAATATCAAATGATGAGTGATTATTTGTGTTCAACAAATTCACAAAATGTCTAAGAACAGACTTGAAGTAATGGACGCAAGTACATGAGTCAATCAGCTAATTGGCGAAACCCAAACGAGATAAGTTTCAACGCTTTTGTTAAATGTTTATGTGCTATAAATTGCGTTTGAGCTCGGGTTTATCTATGATGGACTTGCCAAGAACGGTTCGTTTGTAAAGTGTTTTGAAGCTTCACGTAATTGCGAATGTTTGTAATGTTTTTAGGGGTATTATTAAACAAACGAAAAAGTTGTAGCTATAAATTTCGAATTATTTATAAGTTGAAAGTTTTGATAACAAATCCTAACGAAAATACATGAAAGTTTCTAATGGCTAATAAATAAAACAAATTAAATCAATACAGAATTTTGAGTTGGTGTGATGAAGATGAAGATATAAGAAATGTATGGGAATGAACATTTTTGGTTATACATATTGCGAAAAGTCTATTCAATTCATACCATTTACACAAGTACGACAAGAACAATATGGGAAAAACTACTTGAAAGAGAGAGAAGAATAATTGTGGGCAGTTAGCGATGGGCGTATTTAGTTCCAGAGGCTGGAAGAATGTTCATCGCCCCCCCATTTTATACAAAATATCATCTGTACAAATTAATCTGCGCTTATGGCGACAGCGGTTAAAATAGGGGGGCGATGAACATTCTTCCAGCCTCTGGAACTAAATACGCCTATCTCTAACTGCCCACAATGGGCTCATTTACATATATTTTGTTTATTTCATTATAGGGAAGAGCACATCAATTTGAGGCTCTGTGCAAAAAATTAGACGTTAGCGAGACTCCTGAGTCGCCTAAAAAAAATTATAAACATTAAACAGCGCTCCTCTCCGAATTTCAGGCGTGACGTCATCCCATATGAAATCTTTCGTTGAGAGAGCGGATACCGCGCCGATGGGTTTAGCTAGTAACAGTATTTTGTTAGCTCATATGCTTATTTATTATACGTTTTAGCAAACTCTAAACACTGTTATGTTTGTGGAATGAGAACATTTAGAAATAATTAAAATTATTCGACACAATGGAACAGAACCAGATTAAAAAAAGCTATAAATATTGTGCGGTTCCAGAATGTAAAAGTACTACGATTAAAACATCTAACAAAACATTTATTTCTATTAATAAGGATGCAAAAAAACGGAAGCAATGGCAGATAAGCATGAAAAAACTCAAAGCAATCACTGATAAGTCAACATACTTTATTTGTGTATTTTTAGGATTTTATTTTTCTTAAATAAGAATCGTTATAAATTACCTTATAAAATACGTTGTGA
>CAJUYG010000439.1:283301-305793 GCA_910591675.1 Galerucella calmariensis
ACATGACTTAAAGCACTCTCAAACAATTTCACAACATCGTTTATTTTAAAAACCACTAACAAAAAAATAATGTTCCTATATGGGTACACAACCAAAAGCTGGTCTTAAATTGATATACCCAGCTTAAAAGTTGTATAAAACTGAACTTTTTATTGTACTTTATTAGTATAGAGATACCAAAGCAAAATAAAAGCACCTTTCTCCAAAATAAACACTTATGTATACCAAAATCCACGGTCTACAATGTATTAAATCGAATTTGTTTGCCCTGTGTCGTCATATTGAATTTTACTTGACAGGTCACTGGATTGCCTAATAAAACAGGTTGCGGCAACCAGCAATAAAATGTTCCTCTGTGTTTCTTTGGTGTGGACATCACTTTATGGTCCTCAAAATGTTAAGAACAGCAAGGATTTCGGAAGAATTCATAAAGTTTTAGCGATTCTTGTTATTACAATAATATGTAGCTCTTAGCCATCCCCGGTTGATTGCCATTATTACTTGTTTCACTTTTATTCCACATCACACAAATAAATCATAGTATTGGAGTGTCGGAATAATCAAAAACTGTTCATAATTTTTATGGCTTTTTCACAATGAAATACTGTGAAATGATTACAACACCTGGATCGAGGTCGCAACGGAAATAATAGAGTTACAAACAATACCAATGTTGAAAAACTAAAAATTATGGTTGCACTGCGGTATCGAAATGTTGAATATTTATTGCAGATGATACAAGAGCATAAATTCCCGTCAATAAAAAACTACAAGTGGTGAGCAAGAACTAAAAAAGTTGAATTCAGGTTGACAAAAAAGGGCGTAATTAACTCGTCAACTATACCATACAAAGAAAATAGTAGAAGACAGCTATCATATTTTTTTCTAAAAAGTACCCAATATAGACCAAGGTTTATATTAAGATATTTTCAAAAGGTGCTTCGATGAATGAAATTCAATTACAATCTAAGAAATAATTCCATGGGGCACTTTTTAAGAGTTATAAAAAACTCACCAGAAGCCTGGAATATCATATTTCACATTGTTCACGGCCAAAAGTGTGTGTAATAGAATAATTTCTACTTCCTCTACGTCAAACACAATTATTATCAACCATGCAATATAGACAAAGAAATTATGTAAGTTTATCTTTAAATAGAAACAATTAATTCATCATATTCATCATTGTTATGTTCGCAAAAATTTTATCTATACAAAAGATAACTTTTGTATTTACCCTGGTAATACAAATATGCTCATAAAACCAATTGCCGATATTAATCTTTTAAAAGCTGACAGACAGTAAACCATCCATGAAAATTTACAAACATAACCCGCCAATCGGTATAATGCAAGAGTATGATTTTAAAAAGCATTCACCGAGAATATGAACTATAAAATAGGGAATCGAATGCAATCATCAAAATTAAACCTGAAAAAGAATGGGTTAATACCCACATCCCCAATATGCAAATTACCGAAAATTGTTGCAATCATAAAATATTTTATTGTGAAGAAGATAGAAGACGTAAATGTATATCATGGGTATAGGTACAGTGTGGTAAACAGGAAACATCGCTACATTGATATAATTTTTTGTAAGTGCCTGAATGAGACAAAGTTTCCAAGATATTCAAATATTCTTGTTAACGGTGGCTGGAACGCTACCCAAACGTTGAAATGAATATCATGATTCAATTTCCCAAAAATAACAATGTTCAGTATAATATTTATTTTTATAATGACCCTACATGAAGACAATACAATATACGAGGCTTGTTCAATTAAAACCCATCTTTGGTCCAAGAAAAATTTATTGACAAGTACAGTTATAAATAACTACCACTACAATTGAGGCACATATCCCACTGTTTCACCAACCGATGTATACCCTGCTTATAGAATTCTTGTGGCTGCTGCTGGAAGAATTCTTTCACAGCGTTTTGTACTTCTGCGTCCGACTGAAAACGGTTACCTTTTAACGCCTTTTTTAGTGGCCCAAAGATGTGAAAATCGCAAGGCGATAAATCGGGACTATAGGGTGGATGCTCTAATATCCTCCATTTCTTTCGTTGCATATTTTCTTTCACTACGTTGGCAACATGAGGCCGAGCATTATCACATTTGGACGGATTGTTAACAACAAACGCCATTTCAAAGTCACAATACTTAAAATCGCTGTCAAATATAAACGAAATAAACAGATCAGTGTGACGTTTGCATACACTACTAATGTTGGAAAACGTCAGTTGAATGATTACAATTGTTTCCAAGGCTAACCTGACCAAATATGGGTTTCAATTGAACAAGCTGTGTATATATAAGAAGAGATAACATGGTGTCAAAGGAATTTAATGTTAATAGTAATCTTAGACAAGGAGGAATATTAAGACCATTGTTATTCAACTAAATATTAGATGATGTGATGCAAAACACAAAAGAACATGCTATAACCAATTGTATATTTGACACAGGCATCTACAGCAGTTTATCTACGTGAATGCGCATTTGCAGATGATCTTTCAATATTCGCAAAAAAACGAACAGGATCTGCATAAGAACTTGGACATTTTGAATACAAAGCTGGAGAATAAAAACCTGAAGATAAATGAAGAGAAGACAAAAGTAATGGTGACAAGAGAAGAAAATACCCAAATAAATGTAAATCTTAAAGGAAAACATCTGAAACAAGTAGAAAATTTCAAATACCTAGTTTACCGAGTAAACAGCAATAATAAAGGAACTATGACATAGAAATAAATATAAGAATAGAAAATGCTTCAAAGGTGTACCATGGTCTCAAAAACTCGTTCATTCGAAAGAAAGAAATTTAGGTGAAAACGAAAACGACTGTAATATAGAACTAGGTATATTTCTCCCTATATTAACTGTTGGATGCGAGAGCTGGGTATAGGATGGAAAGCAAATTATATAGTATGGAGATGAAATAATTACGGAAGGTCGGAGGAATCAGAATACGGAATTGAACAGTGAGAGAAACCCGCAATACACTACCATTAATATAGATAATATAAGATCGACAATTAAAATGGTTTGTACACTTAACTAGGTTAAGCAGCAGCACGTCAGTAAAATAGATGTGCGAGGAAAAAAGACATGAAAGCAAAGCCAGGGGAAACACATGGGACGATAACATAGAAAAAGTTTTGAAAAGCAAAGGTATAACTTTAGCGGAAGCACGAACCAAAGCAAGAACAGATGGGAGAGCTTTCATATACACATATACTTTTATATACATCACACGGTGACCCTTTCAGATATATTGTGGTCCTCTAAACCTAAATTACATTCTTCAGTACCATTCTTTTAAATCTCTCGTTATTCCGCTGCTTTCCAAGGAATCTTTCATATTAAAAATTTTTATGGTTCTAATTATTATAATTACTTCGTAATATATTTGATTTGAAATGAGCTATATTGCATTTAATAATAATTATAATAAACGTCTTTTATTTCCAAAAATTTAAAATACAAATAAAAATAATTATTAAGGAGAAGTTCACTTTTGTTGTGTTTTACAACTAAGGTGGTCCTAAATCATTATTCCCACAGTTGCGGACCATGTTCCGAGTAGTTGAATTTATCGCAACTAAATATTGTTCCCGAAAGAATAGTAATTATTAAGTAATTTATATAAATTAAATTTAATAAAAGCAGTAGTTGATGCCTCACAGGTCTATAGCTGCTACTGTTTTTGTTATATTTCTTCATTTTATTAGACCTCTTGCAATCCTATTCCTGTCCTCTATACCTATCTGTTTCAAGTCTTCTTTAGCAGCATGCAACCATTTCTTTCTAGTTCGTTACCTTTTTTCCTTACCTCCTTCACCACCTAGAAGAATCTTCTACATCTTTCGTTATCCATCCCACCCACAATGGCCTAACCATCGAAGCCGTTATGATGGAATTTTTCTTTCAATGCATGGTGCCCTATACTTCTCCACTGGCCGCATCTTTAATTCCTCATATTTGTTTTCCTTGAGAATCATCTGCATATAATTATAATTTCTAAGTCTCCTAAGACTCTGCTGGCTTTCATTATCATTTTGTCTATTTCCATTTATTAATCGCTTTTATCTGTCACTGTTACTTCCAGATATTCAAAATGACTTACTTTTGTGAAAATATTGTTTTAACCATTGCATGTTAGGTATATCTACTTTCGTGTAAATTGAATTAAATTACATACAAATCCAAATAATGGAGATGAAGTAAATGTAAGACTTTCACATGTAAAATAAAAGTTATCATTACGATACATACCACAAACATAATATATCAAATTAACTTGATTTAAGTGTATAATTCAGAATACCTACGTAGTTTTTTATTATTTATTATTACACTCGTTTTGTATCTCCGATCAAACTGGTTAAAAATACTTGCAAGCTACTGACAACGATAAATAACATTACGATTATCTGTGGGCTTGATTTATTACTTAGCACCCCATATAAAGATAAAATAAAAGAAAACTTGAATCGCAAACCGTTACGGCTATTCTTTTGTGGGCCATCAATTCATATAGAGCCACCGAAATTATTACTTACGGCATTGGTTACTCCGTCATAAACACCAAAAGTGTATACCCTCACGAGTACACAAAATTAGATTTGCAACAATATATCACTTTTTATGACGTTTTTTATTTCATTTCGCGTACTCAAATTTTTTCTATGCAAACTTTACTACTGCACATGAGTCAATGTGTCGTTTCTAAACTATTCATTTTTATTCTGTGTTTTTAAATAAGTTTGACGTCTATAAAAGGACAGCAATAATCCAATAAAAATATGATAGAGAAACATAATAATTTTCTCTGTCAGTCATATTTAACATACCTACTCATGCTAGACGTTGTTAGGTCTGTTCTCACAAGCATCACAGACAGTCTGACAATCCTGATTCGGCGCAAAGGTCCTAAAATGTTCTCGGGATGACGCTTTAGGGTCTTTGCGCCGAATTCGGATTGTCAAAGACTGTCTGTGATGCTTGTGAGAACAGACCTTGTATCAGCGAGCTTGAGTTGACCCAATATAAAAACACTCGTATTGCACAGACCAACAAATACAATTTGAAATTTTGTCCGACTTAAAATATCAGATCTCAAATGACTGGAATTAGTGGAATAAAATCTAGGAAACTAAAAAGATATTGTAATCAGATCGATCCAAGATATATAAATTTTTAACATGGAATTTACGTCGCTTAGCTTAAGCTAATTACTGATAGTAATAACAGTAATCGTAACAGTTTGTTTTTATGGGTATAAAAATACATTTATATTTTAGTAAAAAGAAAAGAGTGTCGAAATGTAATTTACAGCAATAGCAAGGATTAAACGAGCGAATGCAATTAAAATGAATAAAAAATTATTCTAGTTAATTAGTAATTTGTCCCATTTTAGAACTCGTTAGTCAATTACATATCGCTATTTACTGTTAGGAGTTTCATCACATCACTATCCACTGAGATACCGTACATTAGGATGAAAATGTACTTAACCTAAAAATAACAGAAGTAATCTTTTAGAAACCACATTACATTTTACCGATCTGCTGCTAGAAGCAACAACATAAAAAAACACAAAATTACTAATAACTATTTAGTGACATCTAATTTCAAATATATCGTTTCGATTGATGGTGTATTCACAACTAACATCACATGAAAAAATTCCGAAAAACAGTTTTACCGCAAGCTGTGAGATCTATTGTATAACGAATCCAACAACTTTGTGAGTAATTAATACCTATTCAGTTATAGTGTTGAGTGAAAAAATCACCATATCAATATTAGGAATAGCTATTTAGAACTTAGAACTAAGTAGCACAAAATTTCAACACC
The DNA here is from genome assembly GCA_910591675.1 of Galerucella calmariensis. NCBI lineage: Eukaryota > Metazoa > Arthropoda > Insecta > Coleoptera > Chrysomelidae > Galerucella > Galerucella calmariensis. The sequence goes on from CAJUYG010000439.1 coordinate 289,170, forward strand.
CAAAAGAACATAAAATAACATGGATGTCGCCTGATAACAAAGCAACATCTCAAATAGACCATATTATTATATTAATTAATAGGAGAAAACATATATCAATAAAGGACGTGAGAACATACAGAGGAGCATGTGCAGATTCCGATCACTTTCTTGTTATTGCCAAAATAAAACAAAAGATTAAAAAATACAACAAGGGACAGGAATGCATTAGATGGAACATAACAAAGCTAAGTGAAGATAAAGTAAGGAAAGAAAATGAAACACAGATAGAAGAATTACTAAGCAAAATAATGAAAAAGAAAGACAACGTTAACGCACAATGGGAAGCTATAAAAAAATCCATTCAAATAACAAAGAAAAAACACATAGCAAAATGGATAGAGATAAAAGAAAAGAGTGGTACAATGATAGTTGCCGTATAGCAGTAGAAAAAAAAGGAGAAAAGACAAAAATGGATAAGAACAAATAATGAAATAAAGCAAAAGCAAGAATACATGAAAAGCAGAAATGAATGTAACAAAATGATAAGAAAATCAAAGCGAGAATGGATGGATAACAATATAAAAGAAATAGAAAAAGAAAGAAAGAATTGTAATACCAAGAAATTTTATAAAAATATAAATGAACAAAGCCGAACTTATAAGGGCAAAACGAAAGGTATAAAAAAACAATATGGCTAACTCATTGAAGAAGAAAATGAATGAAGTATGGAGGTGAGAAGCTTCATGATATAGTATACCAACTTATAATAAAAATATGGAGAGAAGAAAAAATGCCTATAGAATGGGAAATAGGCCAGATAATTACAATCCACAAAAAAGGTGACCAGCATGAATGCCAAAACTAAAGAGGTATTACATTACTGAATACTGCTCATAAAATACTATATCAGCTACAATAAACAGAAGGCTTAGAGACACTACAGGAAATACTATAGGACGATATCCGTGTGGATTCGTAAAAGGAAGATCAGCGGTAGATGGAAAAAGCATATGAACATCAAATAGAACTGGAAATGTTATTTGTAGACTTTCGGCAAGCGTTCGATTCAATACATAGAGGCAAACTTTTGTCTGCGTTGAAAGAACTAGGCTTTAATGATAAATTAAGAAGGTTAATCAAGATGACTATGGAAAACTCAAGAGCTACGATAAAAACACAAGGAGGAGAAACTGATGAAATAAACATAAATAAGGGTGTAAGACAAGGTGATTCGCTATCTGCAACATTATTTAACCTAACACTTGAATATGCAATGAGACGAATACAAAAAAGCAATCTCAGGACGAGCGGACGACAGATAATTGCTTATGCGGACGACATAGTAGTCATATCAAAGACAAGAGAGATTCTGGAAAACACAATAAGGGAAATCACAAGTGAAGGAAATAGGATGGGATTAGGAATAAATGCAGATAAAACAAAAGTAATGATTTTTGGTAAAATAAATCAAACCAATGCAATAAAGATCGGAGATTTCGAATTTGAAAAAGTGGAGAAATTCAAATACTTAGGTGTCACAGTAACAAACACTGGAAACAGGAAAAAGGAAATAGTAGAAAAAATCATTAATGCAAATAGGGCTTACCATGCCAATAACAAACTTTTAAAAAGCAAATTACTCTCAAGACAAACCAAAATCAATATTTATAAAGTGCTTATAAGACCCGTCATGTTGTATGCTGCTGAAACAATGATACTAACTAAAAAGGAAGAAGAAGACTTGAGAATAATAGAAAGAAAGATAATGAGAACAATATTAGGACCAATCAAATTGAGAGATAACGAGTACAGACAAAGAATGAACTATGAAATTGAGCAAGAACTGGAAAGAGAGTGCATAGTAAGGAAAATAAAAAGACAAAGAATGAAATGGCTGGGACACATATATAGAGCAGAAGAACAAGAAATAACACTGCAAATGACACAATGGGATCCTGGTGGAAGAAAACGTAGGGGTAGACCTAGAATAAAATGGCTGGAACAGGTGAAGGGAGATATGACAAGAGCCGGAATTGGAGGATGGAAGGACAAAGTTAAGGATATGAAACTGTGGAGAGCATTGACAGAGGAACTCTAAAAGGGAAAACGGGGATTGATCCTCCCCAAAAAAATGGATCTAGAAAGCGCGAAGCGGCGAAACTATTCCAATATTAACACTGATGTGCACGAGTTTTTAAACAACACTGGATAAAGTAACAATTCTACCAAAATTCGACTTTGTTGACATATCTTTTTAGCGGTGACACTATCAATTGATACAAAAAAAATACAACTACAGCAAGATGTATACGACCACGCAGGGCTCTGGTTTCCAGTAATACTCTGTACATTAACTTTGTTCTATGAACGTTTTTAACACGCTTATATTAGCTTCACTTGTACGTATGGTTTGTTTGATTGTAACCGACTCCTTTGGAATCGATTTTGACCCACTTTAAGCAAACAGATTAATTTTGCACACCTGTCAAAAACCGATGTCAATACAATGTAGTAATAAAATATAGGGTGTTATTAAATCTTAGACTTATTTTATGAAACAAATCACTTTGGCAAATACAGGAGTGAATGTGAAATAGCCACGACCCGTTACTTTTTTTTTAGTGTGGGATCCTCTCCAGCCGGGTCACCACCCAACTCGGACACCCCACACACAGGGAATCCGAGCAACGTAGATCCCCGACCGGAGCCGATCGCACCAAAACCACCCCGATTTGTTCTTTCTTCGCCATGACCGATCTCACGTATTCCCTAACACATTCGTAGGACTTTCCGTTTGCAGCCATCACATCTACAAAATTTTCTTTGGTAATTTTCTGACCCAGTTTACTTTCCATATTTGTCCTCTCGTGTGTCCATCTATCACACTGAAACAAGGTATATGCCCCGCATTATCGATGCCCAGGCAGTATGCTCCCGAGGAGTTGTCCTCCTAGGTCATTGTCCATCCTGTCCTTCTCAGGAAGGTGGACAGGTCACTGGGAGACATCTCCTTTATATCGGCAGGTGTAGGCCAAGACTCACCGAACACACACTCTTATTGACGATAACTCCGGACACTCGCATAAGACATGCCTGACAGTTTCATCTTCCTGTTCACACATCCTGCATAGAGGTGTGTTCACTAGCCCCATAGTATGGAGGTGCTTCCTTAGTTGACAGGGACCAGTCAGAAATCCTACTGTTAAACGTAGGTTTTTCCTGGTCATCGCCAGTATGCACAGTTATCATCCAGGGTCTCACCAATTATTTTAGTGTACGTTGCGAAGCAACCATGTCCAGTAAATACCTGCGACAAAAAGTAATCCAGTACCCGATGTTTGTAGTCCAACCACTTCTCCATATCCCTTATGATTTCCCTTGTCCACCTCCCCTTCTCTCCATTGTTCCATCTATCATTCCATTTTTTACGTGCCTCGTTTTCTACCGCGCTTTTGTTCTCTCCTCCCTGGTTATGGATCTCGCTTCTCTACATGACCAACAGGTCTATCGGAGGAATCCCTGTTATTATCTGTAGTGCCTCATTCGAAGTCGTTTTATAGGTAGACGCTACTCTAAGTAACATCTTCCTCTGCGCTTTCACCAGCTGGTCCTTATAGTTAGCGATGAGCAGGGCCCTTAAGCAAGTATACTTGACTACTATTGTCAGTTCTATTGTATCTGTTAGATAGTGGAGAGCACTGCGAATGTTATAATATATTTTATTCTGAGGTACAGAATTTAGTACTTTGATTATTTACCGTACTAATTCACCAGGCGCATATTACCATCTTTATCATCCGAATACTTTCTCATTTTAACTTCGTGCCTATCGTACGTTTCTCGACATTTACTCCTGTATTTGCCAAACTGTAAAGAGGAGGTCGCTAGTTTGAATCTCCTGCCGCCAGATTTAATTCAAACTTTCATACACTTGTCAAGGACCGAATTAAAAGCTAAGCTGACTAAACTAAAGAATCAAATGATCAACAAGAAAATTAATTTCAATGTGTTAATAGCGTGGGGTATAGAATAGAGTATAAGTCCTACAGCGGCGCTGGAGACAATGCTAGACCTTCCTCCGCTACATTGTGTCATAATGTGCGGAGCAAGGGCAGCACTAACCCGACTGGAAAAAGCATCAGACCATGACGAGGCACATGGGAGAGGACACACAGAGATAAGGCATGTGGATGATGACATTTTCAAAATGCCAACAGACCACATGACCACCAAATATATCTTTCGCAAGAACTTCGAGATTGTCATCAAAGATCGAAAGGAGCTTGAGAAAGAGAACGCACCACCACTTAGTAGAGCGAATGAACTGATCTGATATACAGACGGATCAAAAAATGAGCTCGGCACCGGAGCGGGCATATACAGCAAGACGAGCAAATATGAAGGGATCGTCTCGCTTGGCAAATACGCTTCTGTATTTCAAGCAGAGGTCTATGCAATACTTACATGTGCAAGGGCTAATAATATGAGAGCCTACAACAACAGGCAGATCAGGATCTACAGTGACAGTCAAGCCGCCCTTAAAGCACTTCAGAGCTATAGGGTGACATCTCGGCTAGTATGGGAATGCGGCGAAGAACTTAGAAGACTGGCGACTCGGAACTGTGTAACACTGGAGTGGGTCCTAGGTCATAAAGGAATCGCAGGCAATGAAAAAGCTGACGAACTCGCAAGAGTAGGATCGTCAACTCTGATGAACGGACCCGAACCTGCTGTGGGCATCCCCAGATGCTTAACGAGATCATAGTTAAAAGGGTGGTTGAAAGAACAACAAAATAAACACTGGAAGAATACGACCAGGCAAATGCATAGGAAGAAATTCATAAAAGAACCATCAGAAAAAGTAGCGAAAGAACTGCTCTCAATGAGCAGGAACAAACTACGCACCATTACGGGGCTACTTACGGGACACTTTCCCACAAAGGAGCACCTAAACAAAAAAGGCCTGTACAACGGAGACCTCACATGCAGAAGATGCAAAAAGGATACCGAAACAGCTCTGCATATACTATGCAACTGTGAGTCGCTGGACCACAGAAGGCAGAAACTGTATGGCAGAACCCAAATGACTCCAGAAGACTTCTACAACCAACCAGTAGAGAACCTGTATGAGCTATTACAGGAAACGGAGTGGCTGGATAGGTTGTAGTCAGAACACTAGGAGTATCCACAATAAGCCCAGGAGGCTGAGGTGGTACCGGCGAAGGGACGGCTCCTGAGAAAAAAAAATGTTTAGTGTAAAAAAATATTTTACTCACAACATAGAAATCTTAATTTTTTTTCCGAATCGATGTTCTAATCTGTTCACACTAAGGTAAATATTGATAACTTGAAAGGTTACTACAGTTAAAGATAGCAGCTATGGGAAAATATTGATAGAGCAACTGTTGAAGAAGGACAATAAAGTCTACAATTTACAGCTTAATCTGTAATTTATAAATTCTGAAAAATTAGTATAAAAAATAGCTATACAAAATAAAAAGTTTTAATTAGGCTTTAAGAAAAGTGAATTAATTTTATAAATATTAATAGTAAAGGGATATTCTTCCACTCAAATGATTGCAGCCCCAAAAGTTACATCCGCATCTGTTGAATAAAATATGATTAGGAGGTTCAAACACAATTGTGTATTTAACCATATTTAACCATATGCGGATTATCCGCATTATTAATATCTAATACCATTCGAATTTCAGTGTACGCTAGTTCGCACACATCTGGTATCGTAATTCAATTGCATGATAAATCGCTGTATATATGTTATGTAATCGTGTAATATATAAAATGCCTCGATTTAATCCGATTTTTTTATGCAATTCGTTAAACTTTGAAGTGAAAAATTAAAATAGGAGAATATTCAAAGCTTTTATCATAAATTAACCCTACAATAAAATGTAATTACGCTTATTTTTAATGAAGAATAATAAACTCTTATAATCATTGGAATGAATAATTGTCTGGACGGAAATTCCGAGAACTTGTTTTGACCCTTACTAAGCCTAAGTGGGTTGTTTCCGTAGTTATCCAATAAACTATGATTTCAGTAAATCTAGTCGACTATCGTCCTTACACTAACGACAGATTTACAGAAAATTGAAGCAGCAAAAAAGTCGACCACGGGCGTGGATATTTATAATAATGAAACCTCTTATTCAATTTTATGAAGAAAGTTTATGCTCATACAGATCGCGAAAAGACTATTCGAGACATACGATTTACACAAGTACAACAAGGAAAAAATGAGAAAAGCTACTTGAAAGAGAGAGAAGAGTAACAGTTCCAGCTACCAATCCGATATGAAAGCAGTGTTGCCAGTTTAGAATGTTTGGTACTTTGTAAGGAATAAATAGCTCTTAGTTTTATGATCACCAGCTGGAAATCTTAACACTGAATGTGGTTGCATCTGCCAAAATTAGTGGGATTTATCAGGTTGTTTTAATCTGTGTGCTTGTTCTACTGGTTAGACCAATATAGACAGCATTACATTCTGGACATTTTAGTTTATATATCCCAGACTTTTTAATGGAGATATTCCCGTTTTAAACAATGTTTTACTCACATTGCTTCCAAAAAGAAGTTGTATTTGTTGCTGAAGATATCCTTTGAATCACTCATAGCCATCTCATTCTCCCTCAGACTCCCTCAGCGCTCTAAAAACCTTACAAACCATTTACTTAGACCATCCTCTCGTAAATAAAATTAAACACGAACTCTACACTGCCCAACAAAACCGCAATAACGTTGTTTTTATCTGGATACCATCCCACATAGAAATTCATGGCAACGAAGACGCAGACAAATATGCCAAACAAGCTGCAGAAAATGGCAATACGGAAACAACTCGTTTATCAGTGAGTGCGGATGTAAAAAAAAGCAGTTAATGCTCAAGTGAAGAGTGCGTGAGAAAACCGGTGGAAAAGTGCGAAAACTAAGTTAAACGAGGTCAAAAAGTCAACAAAACCATGGCCTATATTACCCAAAAATCGCCGTGATCAAGTGCTTCTAACCAGACTACGTTTAGGCCACACTTGGCTAACACACAGCCATCTCTTCATCAACGATCCTAAACCAAAGTGTGATTATTGTAATGAAACGCTAATTGTCAAGCACCTTCTCATTCAATGTCCACAATTATTAATGGCGAAGCGACAGCAGGCGCAGCATAGACAAAATAAAAGAGACGGATTGAAATATAGGCGGTATAAGGCACAACGTTTCTGCGCAACTGACCCGCGCATCGAGTCGCTTCGGTCGTGAGAACTTTTTACAAAAGGGAAATAGAATAAAATGGTTTAAAATACTATAAATTACATTTCACTTCACTATTTATCCTTCAATGTCGATAAATATTATGAAATATCCTAGTATATCAACTTTAAGTCATTAAAAACGAAAATATACAAAATCAATCATACATTGGCTGGTGTGAATCTAGCTTCTGCTTGTCAAAGTCATAGTGAAAGGTTGTGAAAGTGTCAATAATTATTCTACAAAAGTGCTACAAAATGGTGAGTCGGATTTAAAATTAGTTTATTTAAAAATTTAATTAGGATTTTAGTTCTAATTATGGAAATAAAAGTAAGTAAACCTTTAAAATATCATCACCAAATATAATACGTCATAGTTGTATTGCAAAAAATTGTAATACTTTTGGCCACTTCGCAATTTGTAGTAAGAATGAAACATTTTTCAAATTTCCGTCTGATATTAATCAAAGTGAACAGTGGTACAACATTTTAGAATTTCCTTCTACATCAAAGGATCAAAGGTTGGGTAAAGATCAGTTTTATAATAATGCATTGACAGGTTCATTATGCAAAATACTTATTAGATTTGTTTCACCTTTGCAATCCTTAGATCATACACCACTACCAAAAGTAGTTGAACATAATAATAATACCCAAGCTTTTAAAAATACTGTAGCTATTGCCTGTGAAATGAAAGCTGATTTTTTCTAACAATAATGATTGCCTCATCTACCTAACAAATGCATTTCATTTATTTTGTTTCAGACCTGTTCCTGTCTTCATAGAAATGGAGAATCTACTTTCTAACTCCTTTTTATTTAAATTTTTGCAGTTTTTGTGAATAATTTTTAAATAATGTGAAATATGTTATTTTGTGATTAATAATATGTAAATGATGATAATAATATAGATGTAGATTATTTGTTATGATATGTGCAGTTTAATAAAAATTTTAAATTAGTGTTGATTTCTCATTTATCTAATTCATGTGTCTTAAAATTGTTTATTAATTATAATCATTTCATTAGAGAAAATGAAATTAGTTTAAATTTTTTGTAATGAAATAATTATATAATAAACAATTTTTAGACAAATTGTGAGACATACATACCCACAATCCAAACTAACTAATTTAAATATCCCGCCCCCATACATTAGTTCCAACAACCCTTCCTGGTGCGCTTCGATCGAAGTGATGCCAACTGTTACTACAGGGTCGACAACTCTCATTATATTATATTTCTCATGAGGCGCAGCTTCAAGCATGTGAATTAGCGGACTTACTAGGACCCTCATGTAATGCAAAACTTGAAGGCGTTTCTTAAATCAATCGATGTTCTGAATCTTATATAATTTTTCTTTTTTGTAACTTTTGTACACCACAATGACCTAATGAACAAATGACCATGAATCCAGTGAAGTGCACGTTCCAGGAACGGTTTTTATGGGGATAGCGCTTTTTTTCGCTTATTTTGGAAATGTTAATAAAACGCGTTTGTTGTTACTTTTTTGAGTATGATTATTTTTGTTTTCAAAATATGTATGACTCAGTTTGGTGATTTTGTTGTGGAGGGACACTGGCTTGGAAATAAATCATTCAGCAACGGATTACTTTTTTATGGTGTTACTTCAATCTACATTTCGACACTATTACAGGTCATATACTATTTTATTATTCAGCACCAATAAATGCACTGTATGTTCAATTCATTAAGGGATTTAAGGAGATTTTCTGTTTATTTTTTATGTTTAATACAATTATAATTTTCTCTGCATAAAACACTTCTCTGGGCTAGTTAATAATTATGCATCACATATAATTTTTATTTCATGAAACTATTCCAAAGTAAATTCCCAAATTTATCCTAACTTGTCTGATAACAAACTAAAACTACATGCGATTGCCTGCGACCTTACTGTTCTATGACGTCACTCTGCTAGTTAATTTTGAACTGTCATTCACAAGAAGTAATTAAGTCATATTGGATATTGACCTAAAATTAAGATGTTTCATTCCTATTGGATGTAATGAATTATTAAAGCACAGTTCCTGCATATTTACTGATACACGATGAAATAAAACAATTCAATTTGTTTAAATCTATATTATATTTCAACCGTTAGAATATCATTGAAAACCGAAAAAAAAAATTTGGTCTAAAAATCGAATATTTTCCAATGAACACCAAAGCAAAAATGATATTCTAACGGATTTAATATACCTCCAAGTAGGACAATAAGCAACGAAGTAGATTTAAAATCTACTTTTGTGTCACTCTTGAAGCTAATAGGCAATTAAATCCGTCCACTAAAGCTTCTATATCATTCATTACCTAATCGCTGCCTAAAGGGAGCGCGCGGTGTAGTCTTAAGGTAGATTTGAAAGCTTATTAGCAATTCAACCAGTAGGCCTAAATACCATAAATTGGCACCAAAAGAGCATTTTATTAGATTTGATTGCCAACATTGGCTGTCAGAGTGATATAAAGAAGCAGTTGTTTAGTCCAGATATGGCTTTCAACGCTTTGAATGATCATACGCAGTTAAACATTTCTCGTGAGAATGTAATGAAGTGTTGTTTTGGATAAATATTAGATTGATATTGGAAATGTATGCCAACAGTTATGTAAGTGTTCACAAAAACAAACATCGTCAACTGTGATGGCAGATCTTTCCTTCAATATATATTATGACAATTGTTATTGTTTTTGAAACTGGAAAATATCATTGTGAACCATTAGAAATCTCTGCAAACCTTACTTTTCTGTGAAATGTGCATGAAATACTTCCTGGAAACAGAGGGGCCAGTGATAACTGTGAGCAAAATATACTTTATAAATTAAATTATTTCATTATGAATTACGGTGTTGTGATGGATTAAATTGATTTATCTTTCCCAGATTTTCTGAAATTTGCATCCCAGTTTGAAAACAAATAATGTTCTGAACCAGATTATTTGCATATTCTTTATATAAAAATAGTATCATATACCTATCGATATAAAAATATAAAAACATTGCTCATTATCGTGAGCAAACGGTTCGGCCATGTCTTTATTGTCAGTATTTTTCTATGCCAATACGAAGCTTTATGGAATTAAAAACTAGATAGCTGCTTGTATTGCTGTGTGAAAGCTTTCAGAATTATAAAGTTGAAGAAAAGGAAGATTATTGTGAGGTTATGTTTTGAGTAATAGATTGTTTTATAGGTCATATTTTATAAATATTTCGTAATAAAAAATGAACACCTTCAAAGTTATTGAGACCTTATAAGGTGGAAAGAAAATTTTGTGTGCTGCTCCTGAGGCATGGGATGGGAACAACAGCAACAACAAATTTTCCACCAGGACGTAGTGATATTAGCCTATAAGAGTCCCACGACAAGGCCAATAGAGAGACGTGGTCCAAGAACCAGGAAGGTGATCTTCTGTGTCTATAGTTATTTCATTGTAACTTTTAGCTGCGTTACTACTTTTATGTACACGCCTGTAGTACGCACCCATTTGTCCAAATTTCCGTAGTTTTGTAATTTTCCATTAATTGTTATTCCAATCTTTTTCTCCATGTTCTATAATGATTTCTGGAAAATCATGAAACCTTTCAACTGAATTGAGATTCACAATCACATTAAGGTTAGCAATACTGTGGCTTTTTTTGGAATTAATTTCCATTTAGTCCAAATTAATTCCAATACAAAACTTTATAGTATTGCTTATAAATGGCACCAATTGAAGCACTTAAAGGCATTTTATGACCACACTAAATTCCAATTTGGCTATTCATTTTTTTGGCATTTTTTAAAGTCATTATCTCTATTTTTTGGCTACTTTTCATGACTCACTAGCAATCATTGCTACTTGGTTGCAATATTTAGTCTTAAACGAGATAAGACGTCTTCTAAGGAAGGCTGAAATTATTCTATGAAATAATACTCAGAATATGCTAAACTTTATCATTTTTTTTCTGAATTATATGCTTCGATCTAGCATTATTTGCTTAGTAAATGAAATGTGTTACTTGGGAATAGTTAGTCCTACAAGGAAAAGGTATTATGAAACCGTTTTTGTAGCTTTACTGCCACTTTTAGGCATCCGATCCTACTCGAGCTCACTCTTCACTCATAAGGAAATATCATGTCATTTAGGTATATGGAAGGAAAAGCCTAATTTATTCAATTTCTACTGATAAAATTAAAAAGTATAACACGAAATTGAGAGTTTGCTGAAAAAATTCTAAGAATTTTTAAAAATTGTCTTCTTGACAAACACAATCAAACTTTGTCATTTAACCCTAGTCGGTACATAGGCGGTTTCCAATTAAAATTTTTTCACCGAAGAATAGGGTAATAAACCGTATATTGTATGTAGACAGAGATTAGTGTCCCAATATCCTGTCAAATCAACCGCCCTACAGGAAATACCACGAAGAATTATACTCATTACAACGATCTAAAAATACATATGCACCCTCTGATTTCAATATTTCCCTTGGACAGTATTAATATGTTATCCCGAAGGTTTCTATACGCCAGGATATTATGTCATTTATTTTTTTACTTTTCGTTGTCCGAGTCAGCTCATTTGTTTGCCTTATATCACAAATACACATAATCAAACATTAAATAAGCCTCATTGGCGTAGTTGATGAGTTAGTTCAAGCACAATTTTGTTTTTAATATGGCGGTAGAGAAAAAGACAATTACTTAATGTCAATACGAGGTCAATATTGAAAGTTATCATCTGATACTATTTTGAAATTACAAAAAATTTACGTGTACAAAGGGTACCATTATCTATTATAATATAACTCAATACTCTGTGAATATTTACCTGTAACCGAATACTGATTTAGCTCTTTCTTCATAGATGGCGCCAGTATAATGTTTTTAAAAATCACGTTTGTAGTATGAGACCTCTCTTGAATATTTATTTTATTCTGTTTTGTAGTATTTGTTGTTATAGTAGAAACAGAAATACATAATCTTTTGAAAATTTTAACAATCTAACTATTACGGTTCATGAGATACAAGCTGGTGGCAGACGGCAAAGTCTTATCGATAGGGTCCGTTTTTGATCCTCTGGGTACGGAACCCAGAAAAATAGTTGAGATATGAATTTTTTTTTTCATTAAACAGGCCAATCCTGCTATTTGTGGATGGTTAATTGGACTTTTTAACGAGATCCTACAAATGAATTGTCTGCTGCACCTAACTCTATATCTGGTTTACCAGGTTTGGGGCCCGTTTTAAGAAATAAAATGAGAGTTGCCTTGATCGTACCAATTCTCGTCTTTCAATTTATGTAGCTCACATACTGATAGTTGTTAGGCCCAAAATTATTGTATAGTTAAATCCATTCTTTCACCACCTTATACATTTTTTTAAATGTGATACAAGTTCATTTAGTACCTGAAAACAATAAATTACTAAGGCCCTGCAAGTGGTACAATGAAAGAAACTAGTTGCCTTCATCGTACCAGGGGGATCCTTGATCGTACCCTGCACAATTCATATGTGGTTAATATCGTATGAAATAAACTATACAGATAATAGACTTATGAACATTCTCTTTATTAAATCCTTTAACCCATGCAAGAGACGTTGCAGTGAGTTCTCGCTGGATGGTGAGCCTTGAATGCATAATACCATTTTTTCCCGCTAATTGGGTTTGCTTATTAAAATTATGGGGTATATGGTTTTGTTCAGCTATCTGGAATGCTTATTTCCTCACATCAGTTATTGTCAATCCAAACATTAGGCTTTCAAGACGTAAGATGTGGTCAAGCAATACTTTTTATACATCTTCCGGTAATGTGGTTTGCTTCCCGATGATCTTGACTTCTCCATTAGCAGAAATATTTGTCTCCTTCAGATGGCGGTTGAAAGTAGGTTTAGGAATGTTATATGTGCGGCAGCAATCGTTGAACCCCATACCTCCGTTCCGAAAAGAAATAAGAGCACGATGCATGTCATATTCGGCCCACGCTCCATATTTCCTTTTTGGCATCTAGAACACATACATAGATGTGTATCAGACATTAAGTATCGTTTAATAGTAACCGGTACGATCAAGGGAACCTTAAAATGGCGGTACCATGAGGGACCTTAAAGTGCTACGACGAAGGCAACTCGTCGTCGTAGCGGGAAATATAGAAATCCTAACCCGCAAACAAAACTACGGCGGAAACTGGATGATTTTTCATTGTAAGTTAAGTGTAATAAATAAGTATATGTATAGTTTGGCAAGTTTATCTGAAGCTACGGGGCGTCGGTAAGAGGCGAGGAAAAACATGGCGTATATCTGTTAAACGTACAAATGGCGTACGGTACCTATTTTACCAAGTAAAACTGAAAATACAAATGTCACTGACAATACCAACACCACTGGATAAATCAATATCAGTCAATTGACGAAGTGAGAGGGAAGAACATACGCACGCGCTTCCCAATAAGAAGTCACCTGGTCGATAAAAATCACCAATTATGTAATCGGAGGGTGTGGTCATTATGGTTTTCGTACAACGTTGCCTGAGATTTAAGAAGCCCATAACAAATTTGGAAAAGTGTTCTCTTTTAATATTCATGAATTGGAAAATAATGTTAATAGAATAAATCCAAGGAAACAAGCACATTATAAAATTAACGTTCAATCATATTTTTAATATTGTTAATAATAAAAAGCCCCATTTATAATTCTTATCACTACATAATCAGTAATTCAACTTTTTCATAGTTAAACGTGGCAATGTCGAATGTTTTCGACTGCATTCCTTTCACGGTTTCAGATAAACTTGCCAAAGTATACTAAAGTGAGTTACTCTTATCGTAAAAGAATCTGTGAGTTTACGAACGATGGTGAAATATTACATGGAACCAGCCACAAATACATAAACTAATATAAAACATAAACCACTACAAACAAACACGTGCAACTTTTGCTACTGACTCTCCACAATAGCAAGATTTTATTGTCGCCGCTTGGGTGCTCTAGCATCACTGTTAGTGGGAAAATAGGAGCTGGTACGATGAAGGATACGATCATGGCAAATCTCCTCTATGCATTGAACAAATGAAATTACGGAAATAACAAAGATATTTTTTTACGTATCAATGAGAAAATGACATTTTTTGTTGCGGACTATCTGTCTGAAGTTTTGGGTGAAATTGTTGCAAGCTATTGACCTTAAATCCTGGAGATGTTCAGCAATAACTCGAGATCGAAAATTATTCTTAAAGAAGTTCATTCTGCTCAACAAATATATCTTGACCCAAATAAAGTAAGAGGTTTTAATAGTATATTACACTACGAGGGTAGAAAGTTTGAGAGCCCTGCACTGTGCGCCATAATGCCCGAGGCGTAAAAATGGTCAAAAAAACCCCAGTTTTTGTTATTATAGTGTACCGCTACTGTACTCGTACGGGTTATACATCACCATCAAATGGTCATCATCATTTTTATTGAATTTAATGACCCGTTTGTTAGTATGAATGGAGATTTCTCAAATTAGGGAATATGCAAACAACGTAACAAAAGTGAAAAATAATATGCTGTTATAATAATTGGTGTGCTGTCACAACCACAGATTAAACTGTATTGTTATGGTTTTTGATGATAGATATTGAAAATCACCTACTATGTATTTACAGTTTTGTATGTATTTATACACTTCACATACGTATTTAACTATAGAAGGTCGTAACATGTCTATAAACATACTACAATTCTCATGGCATCTCAGTTTTATCAACGAACATTAACAAGACAAGAAAGGGTCACTCTCCGTCGGAGCTTTCATGTCCAGCTTACACAAGCGCGCCGACGATTTCGACAAATTCCTGGAGCCGTGCACGTGCTCGTGCTTATACGAGGTTAATGCAAACCGCTAGCGATTAAAACGAATAAACGTTCACTTACCAGGGTGATTTAAAAACATCTAGCAATAATTGTTATTGTAACCTATTCCGCTTAGTGGGAATTAAAATAAAAAAGGGGATATCGTCAGGATATTTTATTGGTGAATCTAAACATAATTATGAAAAGAACTGGTAGCAAAAATGAAGGAAAAATGAAAGTTACATCAAAAAGTAATAATTTGGTAAGCTACAGATGGGACTAGTAGGTATAAAAATTAACAATACAATGTTTGCACATGCCAACTTAAATAGGTATTCTAATAAAAAATGTATACAGGTCATTACAGGTTGTTTCAAATCCGAGGCCATCAAAGAGTACCAACTTACCTAACAGTAAAATACGGGTACTGGGAAAAATAATTATCATACTTTCATATTTTCTTCGATATTTGTCTGGTCCCGGACTTTTGCCGTACTCTGTATAAGTTTAAAAAATATTTATGAGGAAACTCTTCACAAGGATGTGTAAATAGTTGTATATAAATTGTTGTATATAAATAGTTGTATATAAATAGTTGTATATAAATAGTTTTATAGTCGCGTGTGAAAACTGTTAAAGAGCTATTATTTATTATTATTATTAGGCACATCGATATTTTTATATTCTTCTAGCATATCAGGAGTTACATTGAGCAAAACTGTATTAATATTTTCAATACAATTGGCACCTTCAACCACGTTAAAATATTTTAGAGAAAATAATTTCTTGAATGCCCTACAAAATTGAATTGGGGTTGGATTTCTCGAGTTTCCGCAACAATTTCTTACCAGACCACAAACATTTTCAATGCAATCCTGATTAAGGTTTCTTGTTAAAAGAAATGAATAATTCCTGCATTTTAAGGTTTCCCATAAAGACAGAGCAGAGGTAATAGTAATTTTCCAGCCATTTATAAAGTACATAGTATTGTTTATACATTTTTCCACCTATGTTACCTTTCCATCATTCTGTTTGCAGAACCAAACACAAAACACTAAGTACGTAAATGTATATTTTATTTCTAAAGGAAAATTCGCTCAATCAAAAAGACAACTGGTATATTTCTTTACGTATTCCTACGACGGACAACCTGTTTATGCATATCGCGCGTAGGAGACTTACGGTGCTCTATACACAGTAGCATCCGATATTCGAGCGAGATAGGCATAACGAGGGGAGGAGCTTAGAGTAATCCTTCTTGTCTTGTTAATGTTCGTTGGTTTTATTGAATAATAGCTTTACTATTCATTTTATGTGAAATAATGAGAAGAGCGGGAGAAATGTAACTGATAGTATAGAAGTTATACCACAAATATCAGATGACACATAAAATGGCAATTCTTTGTGGTTGTTGTAAAATATTATAAGCACAGTTGTCAGGAATAGTAACCAAATTGTCTTAAAAACAGGAAACCAAGTTTATACAAGGGAATATCTGACAATAGCTGAAAATACAGTAAATATCTAATCCAATTCGCTATTCAGT
>CAJUYG010000440.1:5795-22781 GCA_910591675.1 Galerucella calmariensis
TTGGTAAACTCCATCTCTATTACTCTATTACCAATGAAAGAAGCACATTAAAGAACTAACGTTTAATCATTATTAATATATTGTTGATAATCGAAAGTCCATTTTTCAATTATAATCAATACATATACCTAGCCCTTTGGACTTTTCACAGTCAAACGTGGCCATATCGAATGTTTTCAAATAGTAAATTTTGAATAAAATGGTAACGTCTATTGACAGTTGCTAAGATGTTGCTAGGGAAGCCGTGCGATTTACTTTACAGCTGTGCGTTTTTTTTACAGTGCGTAATAGATGTCATTACATTAATACCGACTGTGTGTTATTGACTGATTACAGGGGGGGTCGTAGGTAATAGTATATTACGTAACGTGTGTGGTAAGGAGCATTTTACGCACGAATGGAAAAGTTACCGGCGAGTGCGTAATTCCGTGAGTGCATAAAATGCTCTACAACACGAGTTACGTACTATACTTTACCTACGACCTACTTGTACTTGTATTTTTCATAAGAAGCATAAGAAATAACAGTTACATAATTAGAGGTGCTTGGTAAACTCCATCTCTATTACTCTATTACCAATGAAAGAAGTAAAGAACTAACGTTTAATCATTATTATTATATTGTTGATAATCGAAAGTCCATTTTTTAATTATAATCAATACATATACATAGCCCTTTGTACTTTTCACAGTTAGACGTGGCCATATCTAATGTTTTCAAATAGTAAATTTTGAATAAAATGGAGACGTCTATTGACAGTTGCTAAGATGTTGCTAGGGAAGCCGTGCGATTTACTTTACAGCTGTGCGTTTTTTTTACAGTGCGTAATAGCTGTCATTACATTGATACCGACTGTGTGTTATTGACTGATTACAGGGGGGGTCGTAGGTAAAATTTATTTAGCATGCAATTTAAGAAAATTGTAAATTGCACGAAAAGTATAATACCCAGGAATGGGACACCCTCATACCATTCGCAAGACGACATTTTGTGAATATGATGAATTATTAAAATACAGGGTGTTCCATTTAAAATAAGCCTGATACTGCACATTGAATGATCTAATAATGAAACTGAAAATTCTGATCACCCTGTAAAGAGATATTTAGTACACAATCGTGTACGAATGACCAGCTATTTAGATATATGAGAGAAAATTTGCTAGAATTTGTTATATCAATGAGTTATTAATTTTTTTCGAAATGTTTAAATTTAAAAAAAAAGTCAGCATAACTAGGAACCCTCTGTATTTAGCTATAGGGAACCATCATACAGGAGTATCATATTTCTAAAGAGCAATCAGAAAATGCAATAAAATTTAGGGTGTTCCATAAGAAAAAATATAACATTGATGCGCCAGACTTTATTAGAAAATATTTCCAAATTATAGTTTGAGTTGGAGTAGAATTTGTGGTATAGGAAGATTTTCCAAATAAATTATATTTTCCTAGATATTTGGCCGGTCTCGGACTTTTGCCGAGCTCTGTATAATTATTAATAGTATTCCAGAGTTTTTATTGATTTTTTCATTAAATAGTAAAGTTAATTGGAAAAGGTGAGTTCCAATTTAAAATTAGTTATATCTTTGCACTTACTCATTTCCTTTACTTACATTTAAACTACTATGATGATACAATTTTCAACGGACGTTTATTGAAGATTTGCAATTTATAAAAATGAAATTGTTACCCAGTTATCACTTCATCCATTGATTTTGTTACAAATACAAAGTTTCTGGTTTCAATGGGTGATTTTGTGGTCTGAGATATTAAATAGGCTGTATGATATTTTGTTGTGTAATAGAGATACACATATATCAACGAGTTATATAGTAAAATCTTCTGTTGAAAGACTTGGAACATCCACGTGACTAACGAGTCCGACATAACACTTTGTTTAGTAAGTCACGATTTTGTCTTTAAAACTTTCGACTTCTAATAAGGTCGTATGATCGAAATGGAATAGTGCACGCTTTAGTAGATCATAGAACTTGAAAAAAAAATTCAAATAAAAAATATATCGCCGAATAATAATTATTCAAACGCTTTATAAGTTTTGGAAAATATTTTTCATAGACAGTGACCGTTCAACTGAGAAAAAACAACTACTTTCCTGGCTATAGACACCGACGGATATTGTATTACACTTCAAAGTCAAACGGGGTTGGTATATCTACAAGATATCAACCATGTATATTTCTATCTATTTTCCAAAACAAAACAAAAGCGTTGGAATAATTATATATTGCTCTGCGATATCTATTAACGCGCTTTATTAAATACGTCAAAATTACAAAAAAATGTGATGATACTTTAAATAAATAAGAGTCAAAAATATTAATTGTGCTATCCAGTCTTAAGTTCATTTTCCACGTTGCATCAAATCGCAGCGACTTGCTGCTGGGACAAATCGCTGCGAGAAAATAAACAATCAGCATATCGATAGTTTTTTGCTGTGACTCATCCAGGCTTAGGGGAAACGTAAAGTGTTACCAACTTGATTGACAGTGACAGCAATGTTAGAGCGGAGCTGCCAATAGAAATTTTGGGTTGGTGCGGCAAAATCTACCAGAAAAGTTATCAAATCGCAGCGAGTTCTCGCTCGAAAATAGAGCAAGTTCTAATTCATGCCACCGACGTGCCTAACAAAAAAAAGCGCCAAGTTGCATGCAACTTTTTCGAGTTGCAGCGTCAACTCGAACCGTGGAAAATGGACTCAACTTCACGTTTTAGACATCAATGAATTTTACAAATAAATTTTTTTATCCAGATGTATGTAGATGCAATGAATTCCATTTCCCTATATTTCCAATTGTCTAACTTTGCACAACTGATAGTTTACTATTCATAGCTATTATAATAATTTCATTATTTCAAAAATACGCGTTAATAATAAATTTTTATGCAACAATAACTTTCTATTGTTGGTTTACCGATTGTAAATGTTATATATCCGGATCTGCCACAGGTTAACCATTATAATCACATTTGATTGACATTTATGATTGTCAACTGTATAAGATGTGAAACCGTGAAAAGAGATAATCTTAATCGAAAGTTTTGAATCAAGAATTGGAATAATTAACTTTTGATTTATTACGACATGTCAATAGTTTTGGATATTTCAGTAGCGCCGAAATCAATATTATGAAGGGGTACACGTACACGTTTAAACATATGAATAAAGTGAGGTTCCAGTTACTTCAGACTGGGATTTTAAAATTGATGAAATTTTTAAGATCGGTAGTATAACTTAAAGTTAGAAAGGAATGGATACTCGATAAGCTGAGAGCGGGTTCGTTTTACAGGTAGCAGGTATCAAAGGTGGAAGAAAATTAGCTTACCCCAGAGTAGGAAACCTGGTTTTTACAAATATCATGTATGATATTGTTATAAACAAACATATACAGTTGCCATACACTTACTGTGGGCCATAACTTCCAACAGACACCCTAGAGTCGTAAGAAATCTAGGAACTTTTGTCATTTTAGGAAGGCTGAATGTTATTTATATTTTCCAATGAGCCAGACAAATCTGACGGAGTCAAACATCCTCCCAGACTCGTTAAAGGTTCCTATATGCGAGGAAGCGCGGCTAGGGCATTATTCAATCGCTTAAGTAGAAGCTAGATGCAATCATATGCGTGAATATGATATCCTTATCCTTCATAATTCCAACTCGTGCCTTCTCGGAGCTAGTGTCATGCTATGCGCACTGGTAGAGGAAATTCACCTTCACCTTCACAGGCCTCGGCCCCTCAGCCTTTAGGCTTTTCGTGCTCTTGATTGTACCGAGTTTGAGAATGGCTTCCATTGCTGCAGTCGTGCTGCTTCTCAACGCATCCGTTATGTACAGACAAGCAAGCCTCTGTTTTGATAGCTCTAGTTGTACTTTCCTATGATCTGTTTTTGGACACCAAACTGGAGATCCTTAGGTAGGTATGTATGTATTTTGGGGTGACATTCATTGAGACCTAAGAGATCTATTGTGCCCCCTTACTTCTACTAAGTTTCTGAGGAGAGGCTCAGAAACTAGTAGTTCCTTTAGTCCTATTTCCCGGAGGAACCTTAGGATGTCAACAGGTTCCAGCTTATGTAAATGTTCCTTTTCTATCCAGTAATCTCCCACGTGCTGTGCTCTAGGATTCTGAAGTGCTGTGCAGTTGGGAAGTATGTGGATGAAGGTTTCTTCTTCCATGCCACAAAATCTGCATTCTTCTTCCTCCACTATTTTGAGCTTTTTCAGGTGCCCATTCAGGCGACAATGTTCTTTTAGGATCCCTGATAAATCTCTTAGCGCAGTTATACTTCGACTTATGCATTCATTTGATCTCAACAGGTTGTAGTCTTTGATTGTATAAGCCCTACTAGATCTTTCCAATGGTCAGATCTTCTCTTTTTCTCGGCTTTACCGATTTCTTCCAATATTACAATGGAGGCAAAAGAGTTCTGGCCCCCAGAAAGGTATTTCAGTCCCCATCTTTGCTAGTTCATCTGCTATTTCATTTCTTTCTATTCCAGTGTGTCCTGGAATCCATAGTAAGGTGACTATATTGTTCTCGCCTAGTTCATTGAGTTTGTTTAGGCATTCTCACACCATTTTGGAACTGATTACACCAGAGCTTAGTGCTTTAATGGCTGCTCGATTTCCGCTTGAAAGATATTTGGGGTTTTTCACAAGCTTTCAGAATGTTTGGTTCCTTGCCCAGTTCCTTCTATTGCTTTTGAACCGTCTGTATGTACCATTGGATGGCATTCTTTCCAAGTCTGGTAATGGTATTTGGATCCCATTCCTTCTTGTTGCTTAATTCCGTAACGAATTTCTTTGAAAAGTTATACTTTTTCATCATACCGTCTTTTGGCATGTCCCAGGTTGTCTAATTTTCAAGAAGTGATCCTTAGGTAACCATGGGTGTCACCACAGTTGTGTACAGCCAGTGTACAATCCGTGAATTTACTTCCCATGTGATTGGTTACGGCCATTTTCCCCTTATTGATTTTGTCATGTAGCTGTGAATTTCAGGTTAGCTGTTCATGTAAAATTATACCCAGATTTTTTGACCTCCTGTCTTAAGCACAGCTGCACATTGAAGAGACTTGGCAGTTTTAGTGTCTTCCATACTACATATCACTGATGATTAATTTTATGTTCCCACATATATTTCAATTTCTTGCAGTCAAAATATGTACTAGAGATGCAACGGATATTGGTTTTGCTAGATAATGGATACCAAATATTTAGCCAAAGATGCAAATACAATGATAGTTTGAATATACTGTTTCTTCACATTAAATCTTTCAACTTTAACTTGCAATTTTTGTGCATAATTTTTTTCCTATATCGTATATCATTAAAAATGGTTCTATTGTGTTATTACCTAATAAAACTTTCCTATGTAGTTTAATCTAGATTCTATATAACATTCGAATACCCTCCTATACTTTTAAATTGATCAGACTTATCAAGGTCTCAAACTTGACAGTTCCACGTCTAATCTTTTCTCTATTGATTAAGAAATTGAAGATGTGGTAACAAATGATCGTAAAACTGACCTTTTAAATATTCACTCATGCTTTCAACGTTAACAAAAAACATTTCCAAACTACTTTTTTTTCACAATGAATTAACTTTTGGTAATTAAAAATTAAAACCGTGCGTGTTTATGGTAATAATATCAATTTGTTGATGGGATATTTCGCCATTGGTGTTTGATTATTTATTGAAATTTTGCAATCCTATTTTCTGGGGGCGTTCGAATATTACGTGAGCATTTTCATTAAAGTGGAATTATTTAGAAACAGTTAGTTTCATTTAAAAAAGTAATATAAATAGATGTTTAATATTTTAGCCATATATGATCTATCTTATGATTGACTTAATATACAGGGTGTCCCACGACGAGATAAAACTATCTGTATATGGCAAAATACTAATAGTAAAATCATGAAAATTTCTACGTTTGGGTTTTCGGATACGATCTTTTTAACTAAAATATCTTCAAAGATGGCCGACTTCCGGTTCTACCAGAAGTCGACTGTAACTTTGTTATTTTGAACGCAACACCCTATATATACATTTTTAAAATCTACGTGAAATTCTAGTATACTTTTGTCTGAAAAGTGTTTTCGAAAAATGCATAATTTTTGAGTTATTATTTCATTTGTAAAAAACTTGAGGGTTGCAGGCACTTATAAACTCTTTTTTTTACGATGATACCCTTAAAGATATGAAAATGGTTTCAATTCGGTTGCTTTAAGCAAGGTCAGGCGTGTTTAAATCTATTTTGAAAAATATTTCATTTTATACAGGGTCTGTATAAAAAGGGTTCAAAGTTTAACTTCATAAATATCAAGTTTCCTCATTTTTTTAAATAGAACCACCCGGTTTTCTCTATTTTAATGCATTCAGGGATAGAAAATAAGGCTATACTTTCCCATACCTAAACCTTACCGTTATCCAGGTATTAAATGTTTTCTGTAAATTTTTAGAGATGCAGGTGTGGCTTAAATTTTAATTTGACCTGTTGTTCTGAGAGATAAAAAAGATTATGTAAATTTGCTTTTAATACATGGAAAATATGGCAAAGTTGTAACAAGAACATGTGCTTTATTTGCATACTTAACAATTTGAAGCTATTCGGTTAATTTTGAGCAAAAGTTAATCGAGTTAAACCATTTGTGACAATAATAAGATATGCTTGTATCAACGGGTCAAAATAAAATTTAGACCACACCTACATCTCTAAAAAAATTTACAGAAAATATTTAATATCTGGATAACGGTAGAGTTTAGGTATAGGAAAGTTAACATGAAATTGCCTTATTTTTCACCCCCGAATGCATTAAAATAGAAAAAGCCGGGTAGTTCTATTTGGAAAAATTTGATATTTATGAAGTTAAACTTTGAACACTTTTTATACACACCCTGTATAAAATGAAATTTTTTTTCAACATAGATTCAAATACGTCTGACCTTGCTAAAAGCAACCTGTTCAGAAACCAAGTTCATATCTTCCAGGTTATCCTCATAAAAAATAATTTATAAGTGCCTGCAACGGTCAAAATTTTCACGAAAAAATTAATTACTCAAAAGGTACGCCTTTTTCGAAGAAGGTTATCAGACAAAAGTATATTGAAATTTCACGTAGATTTTAAAAATATAATAATATATATAGGGTGTTCCATTCAAAATAACAAAGTTACAGTCGACTTCCTGTAGAACCGGGAGTCGGTCATCTTTGAAAATATTTGAAAAGATCGGATTAAAAAGCCCAAACGTAGAAATTTTCATGATTTTACTATAAGTATTTTGCCATATACAGATAGTTTTAACTCGTCGTGGGACACCCTGTATAGGAATAGAAGAAATTTATACAGCAATTCGGACAAATTGGGTGTAATATACCCCTTGTGTGCCAAATAACATCACCTCCATTATCCTATCCCTCCTACGTGCAGGCAGTGGCGGGTCTAAGATTTTTGGAGCTTTACGATTGATGATTTTCAGGAACTCTACTAACAAACAAAATTTAAAGAACTGAGACTGAGTAGTACAGGTACAGTAAAACTTATAGGCACGTTATTCTCATTATTGCATCCTAGAGGCTTAAAATTTGTGGTCCAGTAATTATTTTTTCACCTCTATCCAAAGTATACATTTTCTGACCTCATTTTATAGAGCAAGATCGTACTTTTTTTCCCTACTTCTTAGTTTTATCTCTTCAATAAATTTTGTTTGTTAGTTTCGTGAACAAATTATTTAAAAATCACTTGTTATCTAAAGGAGACGGAAAAATCATATGTATAACATTGGGGTAAAGTGCCTTTTTCTCCCTTGAATGATTACTACCCGAAGCGTAGCGCATGTGTCATAGGCTACCGTTCTAATACATCTATTAAATAACAAGTTGTCAAGAATCAGGAACCGTGCATAATATATGCAATGATTCATAACTAATTTTTGCAACAATATAAAAACTATTAACACCAATTTTTGGTGGAAACAATAATATATTTTGTGCTTATCGATATATTTAGTTACGTTTTGTACAATTTAACAATTATTATGATTACATTACATTAATATAGAATACTTTAGTGTTAATTCCAATTAATTGAACGCTAGATATATCCAGTGATGCGAGAAGAATCAGTCACTGAACATCCTTATTAATAAGTCCTAATTCTCTCCAAGATTGATGTGGATGTTCTAATTTTTCAGTTTCAATAAGAACTTGCAAGTACGGAACCATATACGAGTCCATCAAGGCATATTTAATAGATTTGGAACACTATTTTTTCGGAACACACCCTTCAGTAGCTAATCTGGCAACTAGGTGTGTGTAAGGCTTTTCAAATTACTCCACCTGGTTATTAAATAACTTTTATTGCTAACCGTCAGTAAAGCCGTCAATTATCAGATTGATTTCCGGAAGTGAACAAACTGCTTACCTTATCATACAATAAAGTACTTCATCCGCCGCATTTGCAATTAAATAAGCCTCAGTTTTTTTTGTTCTGAATTCTGAACACTTGGCGTTACAATTTTGTATTTCATACTCGTCCAATAAAGAATAGCTTTTTTTTTCTAAGGAGCCGTCCCTTCGCCGGTACCGCCCCAGCCTCCTGGGCTAATTGTGGATACTCCTAGTGTTCTGACTACAACCTATTCAGCCAATCCGTTCCCTGTATTATCTCATACAGGTTCTTTGCTGGTTGGTTGTAGAAGTCTTCTGGAGTCATTTGGGTTCTGCCATACAGTTTCTGCCTTCTGTGGTCCAGCGACTCACAGTTGCATAGTATATGCAAAGCTGTTTCAGTATCCTTTTTGCATCTTCTGCATGTAAGGTCTCCGTTATACAGCCCTATTTTGTTTAGGTGCTCCTTTGTGGGAAAGTGTCCCGTAAGTAGCCCCGTTATGGTGCGTAGTTTGTTCCTGCTCATTGAGAGCAGTTCTCTCGCTACTTTTTCTGATGGTTCTCTCATGAATTTCTTAACCATGACCTCGTTAAGCATCTGGGGATGCCCACAGCAGGTTCGGGTCCGTTCATCAGAGTTGACGATCCTACTCTTCCGAGTTCGTCAGCTTTTTCATTGCCTGCGATTCCTTTATGACCTGGGACCCGCCTCAGTGTTACACTGTTCCGAGTCGCCAGTCTTCTAAGTTCTTCGCCGCATTCCCATACTAGCCGAGATGTCACCCTATAGCTCTGAAGTGCTTTAAGGGCGGCTTGACTGTCACTGTAGATCCTGATCTGCCTGTTGTTGTAGGCTCTCATATTATTAGCCCTTGCACATGCAAGTATTGCATAGACCTCTGCCTGAAATACAGAAGCGTATTTTCCTAGCGAGACGATTCCTTCATATTTGCTCGTCTTGCTCTGGGGCCGAGTTCATATTTTGATCCGTCTGTATACCAGATCAGTTCATTCGCTCTACTAAGTGGTGGTGCGTTCTCTTTCTCAAGCTCTTTTCGATAATTGATGACAATCTTGCGAAATATTTATTTGGTGGTCATGTGGTCTGTTGGCATTTTGAAAATGTCATCATCCACATGCCTTATCTCTGTGTGTCCTCTCCCATGTGCCACGTCATGGTCTGATGCTTTTTCCAGTTGGATTAGTGCCGCCCTTGCTTCGCACATTATGACACAATGTAGCGGAGGAAGGTCTAGCATTGTCTCCAGCGCCGCTGTAGGAGTAGTCCTCATTGCCCCTGTAATGCCAATGCATGCAAGTCTTTGGACCTTGCTTAGTTTTAGCATAGCAGAGGATTGTCTGATCTTTGGCCACCATACCAGAGATGCATATGTGATCCTGGGAATGACAACCATTTTGTACAAAATCAAGAATCCCTTTACTGCCTTGGTACATACATAACTATTTTCTACCACTAGCTGTGAAGTTGACAATTATTGCTTCTTCGAGCCAACTGAGAAGTTAAATTTCTCTGTAAGTGGTTAGCAATTTTCTCTAGCCTAGGTCAATAATGGACAAATTCAAATATTTTGAGAATTCAGGGATAGTAGTTCAATAAAAACTTGTGCAACATAATTTCGTATACACAGGAGATTGTCTTCAACATATTTGCTGCTTGAAATTACTTATCAAGATAAAATTATTTTACTAAAAATGCCATTTGCTTAAAATTCGCGCTCAACCAAAAATGACTGATGACATAACGAGTACGTTCATAATACATCGAAAACTGACAGTGTACTTGTCAGTCAGACGACGGAGTAAACGCTTCTCGTGGTGCGTTTGTGAATTATTTTCAATGTTTGTCTTAAATTTGGCTAGTAGTGGAAAAAATTGTATATACAACATGGTGTTGAAGACATTTATAAACCTCGCACCTGATTCCGATCGGGGAAAAGCCCCTCGCCAAATAATCTTGGTGCTCGAACAATAATAAAATTCTTTTTTTAACTTCAAAAATGAATATTTATGCAAACAATGCATTTCTGGGCTATTTATCTAGCTCGTGTGACACATCATTAATTGGCTCATCAACTACTAATCAAATGAAATTCAACTTTGTCATACTATAATTTTCATAATACATACTGCATTTTGAATATTTTACCGAAGAACTACCGAGTATCTTGAAAACTCTGAACAACAAACTGTGGATATGTAAAAGATTTTCGTTTATTGTGTGAACTTTGTTTAATTTAACCCGTGAAATTATCATTTCTTGGAACCTAATAGTATTTCTTATATGCAATTAAATTTTGTTTATTGCAAACTGCAGTTTTCTTGCTGCATTGCGAAAATTATCAGAGCAATGATTCTAATTATTTTGGTGTGACAAATTCGTTTCATTGAAAACTATTTTATTTTCGTAACAATATTTGACAGAAAGAACAAAAGTTTAATAAAAAACATTATTGGTGCAGCTTGATACACCATATTATTTAATAAGATCTGTTAATTACGAATTAACTATCCTGACTATTACGTGACGATATCCATCGCGTAATAATTTTTACAAGAAAATCGTTTTCTCTTTGAGAACAATACCCATCATGTGGATTTCCGTGCGTATTTTATATTTTTATAATATATCAATACTTATACTGTATTATATTAGAAATGAATGATAACATGCTCCACAATAATTATTTTTTAAAAGAATTCCTTTTTTATATTGTTGAGTAGCGTGAGATTTAACGAGTCGCTTTCCATTGAACCCGTTCTAAGTATCATAAAATATTATCATTAAGCTTAAAAAAGCACCATTTGAAATATAGTGTGTTGTCCAAGTAAATAAGGAGTAAAGGAGTAAATCAGGAGTTTATGGATGAAATTCATAGTCGACACTTGAGGGTCACTCATCCTTATTGTATGCAGAGACACTTAACAGGCGAAAAGTCAGGTTGAGTTTGAGTGTAACTTGAGTGAAATATGAGTAGGTACAGATTCCAACTCCCTTGAGTAAAGATTTCTAACCTATAAACCACGTTTGTACCTTACACTGTCATTTTACGATATCAAAATATTGTTTGGTTGTTATTTGTCTGTGTTTATTTGTCAAATTTTTCAAGGAAATTAGTATGATGGATGATTTAATTGATTTTGTAAACTATATAGATGATGATAGGACTGAATTGTTGTATAACAGTCGAATAGCGTTGTTTTAATGACTCTTTTTGTTCTTATTAAGCCTTTTGTTACGATAATTTTGTTTTTTTAAAGAAAATGGTTGTATTAAATGATTCTATAGTGACTTTTACGATATATGCAGTCACGTAGCTATAGCTTTTACATGGGGAGGGTTTGGTTTTTTTCATCTGATAGGTTTAGAAGGGGAAAGCTTTATTGGAGGCGCCACCTAAGGCAAAAAAAAATCGAGTGCCACGACCTAAAGCAATTTTTCAATTTCAAGAAATAATGTTAAGTTTTTTTTTAATTATTTGTTTGACTTGGCTGCATCTAAAAGTATTTTTAAACATCGTTTTTCGTTTTGCCCCCTACTGCTGAAATGGTTATAACCATGTATATATTTTTTTAAAGGAGCCGTCCCTTCGCCGGCACCACCTCAGTCTCTTGGGCTTATTGTGGAACATTCTGACTACAGCCTATTCAGCCAATCCGTTCCCTTTATTAGCTCATACAGGTTCTTCATTGGTTGGTTGTAAAAGTCTTCTGGAGTCATTTAGGGTTTTACATTTAGTTTTTGCCTCCTGTGGTCCAGCGTCTCACAGTTGCATAGTATATGCAGAGCTGTTTCGGTATCCTTTTTGCATCTTCTGCATGTAAGGTCTCCGTTATACAGCCCTATTTTGTTTAGGTGCTCCTTTGTTGGAAAGTGTCCCGTAAGAAGCCTGTTATAAGAATTTTAGTATCATATAAGATATATCTTATAGCTGTTTATACAAACCTTATAGAATAGGCATAATGACCGATTTTGAAAAACTGGTCCACGATGCTTAAACGTATATACTTTATCTAAAATAAATGTTATTTCTTTAGGAAAAAAAGTTTTTAAAGGAAAAATTCAACTTTTAAAAACACATTTCAAATTATGCGCCAAAACGCAAGAATATTAACGGCGTCTGTCTATGACATCATCAATTCGTAAATACCATCTATAGGTGATCTGTGTCGATAGGTTATCTATGATATGTGTCAAAGTCATACTTCAAACACTTGACAGCTTGCAGGAAAGTTTATTTTGATACATAAACAGATGTTCGGATCATAGATATTTGCGAAAGTAAGACGTCACTCTCTTCTGATTGGTGTTTGAGCTAAGATGGCGGATGGTTAAATTTTGTGCTTATATTTTTACTGAAATAAATATAACCACACATGTAAAATAAAAATAAGTGATTTATTTAGAATCTCCGTATCTTATATAATTATATCAAATCAAAATTTTACCGATTTTCAGTGACTGTTATCATGCCTATTTAAATTGCTACTTGGGAAGGACATTAATAAATCACAATTGTTAACCAAACGCAAACAAAAGTTCCTAATAATAACATTGATGCCAAACTTCTTCACTGAAATTGAAGTATTAGTTACTTGAATAATGATTGTGGATATGAACAGTCACCTCGAGCTAAACTCAAACTAAGTTGAGTTTGAGTATGAGTGACCCTCAAGTGTCGACTATGAATTTCAGCCTAAAAATTAAAATGTGGCAATGAAAACTGTGATGAAATATATATAGGTTAAACGTTTAGGAATTATGAAACTAGAATTTCAGAACACAAACGGAGCTATGACAACCGAAAACTAGATTCCAACCACTCAAATTATTTATTAGAAAACCATCTAACTCACTTTCGATAACAATTTTGAAATTTTGCATATAGAACCTTAATCCCTGAAATTAAATCTTTTAGAAGCTCTTGAGATCAATGTAAACAAATATTCGGATAATCTACTCAACAACCAAATATATATCACAATTCTCCCTTATTAAGCCTTTTTACCTAGAAAGGTTTCGGTAAGATTGTGAATTAATTTCCAGGTAAACTTGTTCAATACTTCAGTTAATCCCATATTAAGAAACTTTTTGCTTTCTTATTTCCATGTAGATAGATTATAATACTTTTGTCAATATCCGTAAAATTCCGTATAAATGCACTGTATAAATTAAAAAATTTTTAATTATACTTCGTATGTATTGAACTTAGTTCAAATAATATAATGAAGGTTTAAACAAATTGAATTGTTTCATTTCATTGTTAAGTAAATATGTATTTTTAAAACACAAAGTATTCTATCCATGGAACTTTACCAGTATGTAACTGCAAACATAACGTATCTGATTGCATATTTTTCATTATTTTTTTTACATTTATGTCGGTGTTTTTAGTTTTTTTTTCCATTCCTTCATTATTGACACTAGTGTAGGTATTGTATTATAAGGTATAGCTATAGGGTGATATTCACTGAGATCTGAAAGATCTCAGTTCCTAGTAGCTCCTTTAGTCCTAGTTCCCGGAGGAGTTTTAGAATATGTGCAGGTTTTAGCTTTGGTAAACGTCCCTCTTCTATCCAGTAGTCACTTAGGTGTTGTCATAGGATTCTGACTTGTTGTGCAATTCCAATGTGGAAAGTAGCAGGTAGCAATGGGTGTGGATATAACGTCACAAAACCTTTCAGCTCGCTATTTGGTCTAGCCATATAATAATTTTATTAACCTACCTTTTTGTCTTTAAAACGCTGGAAAATTTTTACTTTCGCAAATAAACATTTGAAATTTTCTGAAAAACTTCCATAAAATATACTTAATAAACTTTGAGACTACATTATGTAGAAATAAAAATTTAAAAACTTTTTCACTCAACTTTTGCAAAAGTCATATAAGGTAGAAAAAAATTTCCCAAAATTTCCCGAACGGCTGGAAATTGCTTTGGAAATTTCGGGTGTGTTTTGCTGCTTTGCAAATGAGTGTGCGAATGTGTGATTGAATTTTCATGAAAAAATATTGATTATTCCGTGAACTGCAGCGAGTTGAAGTTCGAAATTCACGAAATTTTTTTATTATTTTCAATTGTAGATTTTAACAACGTTCCTTCAATTTTAGGACCCTCGAAAATATAAAGTAACATGATTTTTAGCGATGAGAATTGATCTGGTCACTACCATGTCATTTTGGGGGTGGTTTCCGCTCGCCTATTAGGCTACAGATCTTTTGAAGCGAACCGAAATCTTGGGCAACGAATTATTATTTCAGCTAGGTCTAAATCCACACTGTTGAGAATTACTTGGTACCCTTTTAGGTATTACAGATAAACTGTATTATACCAGATCAGGTTCCCATTTTCGAATAAATATTTTGGACTGATCACTATATTATGTGATACTCAAATGATTTTTTGATAATATAAACAAAATATGCTGGCAGTTAGGCTGTTAGTGGATATATCCCACAATAATCAAGCACATTTAATATTAAGAATATTACCATACCTCGTTTTCAAACTAGCAGGAGCATTTTATCACGAAACTAAAAGTAAGGAAAGGGTAGTGTCCATACTTTTATATTCTACTGTTCGCAGTTGTCCTGGCCAGAGAGAGATCAAGGCATATCTAAATATCGAATCATCTTTGACCACAGGCCATGGCGAAAGTAGCAACCAAACGTATAATATTTAACAAAAAATGTATGCATGGTTATAATGAGTAGTGTTTGTGATATTTGTTAAAAATTTGAGCATAAATAAGGTGTATTAGTATATAATTTGTCGTAGACGTTTGGGAGAAATGACTGAAGATCGAATGAGAAATACCGATATGTACCTATCCTATGCAAAATAATGTAATTTTGAATTATTCAAAGATCAGAAATATAAATTGAGAAGAGAAGAGGGCCGAGGACAGAGCCGTGAGGTACACCTGAAGTGAGTGATGTAAATTTTGAAGTATTACCATCAATATTCGTTACTATGTCCAGTTGAACAATATTGGATGATTTTTTAAAATTTCTCGCGGACGTTTGGGAGAAATAAGTTTTGATGTGAGAACAAATTTCCTAGCACCATAGACTCAGCTTCTTCTAATTATTCATTCAGTCCACAATTCACAATAAAACTTGCACTAGAATATTTGTTTTGGTCCTCAAACTTGTATGTCATCGTTAAACTTAAACTACTAAATTAAAAAACTCATCTTGAAAATAATCCAAAAAGAAGGACTGAAAGGTTTGTTCTTGTTGGCTTTTGTTAAATGACAATATTATGAATTAAACATTTGCCGATTTTCTTCTTTTCCAATAAATGCTTTTTTAACATACCAATATCACGAAAAAATATATAAAAATTGTTACTCACCCTTTCAAAAACAATATAAAATATACAAAAAAAAACAGGGCACACACCAAAAGTAATCAATCAATTTTCAAGCACATGCAACAAATCGTACCGCGTTACAGTACCCAAAGCACTCGACATAAACGAAAGGAATATAAACGGAGAGTTTATTAACTGAACGTTGTGGTACCATTTCTGGTGGTACCTTTATCTGGTGGGACAATTTTTCTCACGCCTACCGAACACTATTCGTGAGCACAATTTTCATTTTAAACAGAAATAATTGACATAGATATCGGTGTAGTAATGATATAATTAAAATAAATGTATTAATGAACTAATAGTGAACTTACATATGCATGGATTGCACGCAGGTAAAGGTTTACACTATATGTTCAAAAACTAAAATTAGTAGCACGACTTTTTTATTTTTGAAGTGCTTTTCACAGTGCTAGTGAACTTTATGACGCCTTTAAATAGGCGCTAAGCTTTTAGTTGAAAAAATGAAATAATTACAGAGAAAGAAACTCAAGCATTGAGAACCATGAATTGTGTGAAGTCACTAAAACTGGCGAGCGGACGTCAACAAGTTTTACTTTTCACCACTGGCACCGCGAATTGTATTGTATTTTGTAATGTAACTTTTTCAAGAAAAAACTTGGAATAAACATAATTAAATGGTTTACTTATAGAAACACAAATTTATAATATTGATGTAATTGGATATTAAAAAGATATCCGGCTTTTTGTATGTTATTAAAGAATATTAGATCTACTTAGCAGAAGTCATTTCAAAGATTTTCTAAACCCAATATTTTAGGAAAAAAACTGGATTTTAATAATCCCTATAGGTTTGCAACTTTCACTACAGGTACCTACGTCGCATACCTAAAGATGAAGTTAGCCACTTTCTCATTAGATTAGATTAGCCATAGTTACAAAGATGTCATTTGAATTTGAAGTTTGGATAACTGTCAAAGTAATATATATCTAAGTGTTTTGTTTTTGCTTACAGTTTATACAAGCTTGACGTTTGAATTTAATAAAAATAAAGGCATTATTCCAATATTTTTGACGTTAAGATTAGTAAGGTTTGCTTGACAATTTTTCAAAATTGTAGCTTGAGGCTGCTGGAAGGAAATATAAAACAAACTACAACTAGTTTATATTGCTGTGGAAATTATTTTGTTGCTAGTGATTCTATATCGCCACAGTAGTG
>CAJUYG010000440.1:22791-48050 GCA_910591675.1 Galerucella calmariensis
GCTGGATAGAGCTGCATGAGCTAACCTATTAGTATTCTCTGAACCTTGCGAACGAGTCAAAAGATCGTTATTTATTATAAAAATGACCATTTTGAATAAGTATATAATAGAGTACACGCATATTTCATATTTTGCTTGGATATTATTTTATAATAGTAAATACAAACTATTTAAGAATAAAAATTACCAGCATAGAAGTAGGTACTTACATTAAAATGTTCTTCACAAACAAAAGTAATGCCCTTCTCTTAAGTGTATTTTTGCTTGCGCCACCAGGTAAAGTAACAAATATTTTGTCTGGAGTTTTAATAGACGTTGATTTACACACTGGAACAATGCAATACTTGGAATACAAAGTTTTTATTCGGCTTTATCCATTTTTAAAGCTTTCAGAAACAAATTAGGTCACAAGAACTAGGAGCGTGATACACGAATAAGAACGTAAACAAAAGACGTCACACCATGGGGCAGCCATCTTTATGACGTAAAGCGCGTTTTGGCGGACTTTCAAATTTTATGATTTTTAAAGTCGTTTTAAAAGTAAAGTTTATATTTTATTGAAAAAATAGGCATGCAAGGTGTTAGGAGACCTGATAAAGCGTCAATTCCCACCAATAGCAAGATTTATGCTTGTACCCTATCAAGCTAGTGTATTTGCTCAAGAAAATAGATATACTGACTATGCTGTATACTTAGTCACACAGCGTTTTTGAGGGCAGCGCGAAAAATAAAATATATTTTTTTCCCTTGAATTAACGGATTTTTTTTTATTTTAGCGCATTGAAAATAGTTATTTATGATATGAGTGTTAAAAGTGAGGTTTTATTTTGTGAGTGAAAACGTTTGTGAAATGAGCGGAGCGAATTGAACAATTTCACGAACAAAATAAAATCACTTTTAACACAAATACCATACAATGTTTTTTGTACAACTTCCCTATTTTGATAATGAAACGAGCGAATTTGCAATGACAATAAATTCAAAATGCATTTTAGTATTCAAATAATCAAAAGATTGTTGTGAATGGCAGACGTTGCCAACGTTATGATTACTAACAAATGAGAAAAGACGCTGTCATTTGAATTTCATTCCTGTCCAGAAAATGGAGTGCTAAAAATATTTTTAACACTAGTGTTAAAAGTATTTTTAACACGCTGCTATGTAAACAATCGTTTTTAACATTGTTTGCTATCATTAAAAGTGACAATGACAATGACAGTTGTACAAAATAGTTATTTTCCTAACTAGTGCGGAAAGTGATACTTTCCCGCACGCGACTGCAGTTGACCCGAACGACGCGAAGCGGAGTTCGGGCAAGCGGTCAAGGGCGGGAAAGACACTTTACGCATGAGTTAGGAACATTATTTTTTCTACGACCGTATATAAAAAAAGTATATCAACCAATTTTTCAAAAGTTATTTTATTTCAACATACATATACAAAACTCTAACCAAAAACTATTATTATTATTATAAATATTAATATTAGAAACACAATTTGTTGCATTCTGTGAATTACTTAAAATTGCCGGTCCAGTGGAGTTATTTGGTGTTAACTGGTGAGTGAATGACGTTGATGAGGATGGCATCGTTTGCAGGTCACATAAAGATGACGATGAGGGTGTCGGCAACAATTTTAAGTCATTTGTAGATGAAAGAATTTCATTTGATATATTTTTCTTATATCAAACCCGGGTGGTTTGATAGTTGTTTTGTGAAACTACTCTCAAGAATTTACAAGGTTATATCAAAATATTTTCATTATTTTATATTTTCAGAAAATTAAAAATGCAACAAAAAGCTGGAAAACATGTTGATTTTATTTGATGGACTATTTATTCACCTGGTGTAAGAATAGTTATAACTTCCGAAGTAAAAAACTATCTAATAAGGTCAAAGTTTGCATAATTTTACTTTCCCGCACTAGTGCGGGAAAGTGACACTTTCAAAGCTAAAATGCGTGCGGGAAAGTGGGTTAAAGCGCACGGTAGTAGAAAAAAGATTTTTCATTTCAATAAAATATTCGGATCTCCTCAATTTTTTGTTCGCCAGTGTAAAAGTTTAGTTAAATGCTTTAAAAGCAAATTTCTGGATTTAAAAGAAAGAATAAACATTCTTTCGATTCGTCGGTGGTTGGGTTTTGATTTTGTTCAAGGTTTCCAACTGATTTTAGTGTTTCCTAAATTAGCATGTTAACATTATTTGTGGTTATCCACAGTGAAAGCCGTTCAAATTGAAATTAAAAAAATGAACTAATGCATTTATGAATCAACCTTACCGTATCTCTAGGTCAAACGAAAATATACCTTTCTTTTCAATTCACACGATCATGATTAGGATTCAAAACAAGACAAGGTCTATCCGTTTTCAATATTTTAAAATGATATTTGAAAATAATGTTGGTGATATCATCGATAAAGAAGATACAAACAATAACCACTTTATTTTAAACTATCAAAGATCCTTATTAAGATATTATAAGATCGGAGAAATATCCATTGTGAGAGAAACTGTTATTTATCAAAAAGGTCATCATTCTAAAAATACTAAACATTTACAATAATAAATTGTACCGGCGCATTCGCCCCAAATGTAATTTAAAGTCTCCCAATGATTGCTTCAGTGCCGGATTTAAGCACAGGCAACATAGGCGGTTGCCTAAGCGCTGCCACCACGAGGGGGCCTCCACTACACCAAAAAAAAAATTAAATTAAATTGAATTAATGGGAGCTCCGTAAAACCAAAAAAATACTTTTGCTAGTTTTGTTATGTAGACCAGTAGATAAAATCATGAGTCCGTTAGGACGAGGGATTTTATCTAAATTCGGTTTGTTTGAATGTTTTTGCCTCAAATAAGCAAGTTTGAGTGATGAAAATAAAAAATTATGTGATGAAATTTGAAGAGCGAGTTTTATTTGGGAAGATTATTATTTATAATTACCTGAATGTTTAATATTCTCTTGGGTGATGGCACTGAATCGGTTTGTGTTCATTTTTCAATAAACTTCGAAGCACTTTTAGTTGTCAATAATGACAAATTCATAGTAAAATTTAGTCGTTTCAATGTAAACAAGGTATTATCGATAAGGAAGCAGAATTATCAGTATAATACCGAATGATTGGCTAGAATAATGTATTGCTATTGGTTAAGACCACCAAAATGTCAGACTTTGACAAGTGAAAAAAATAATCGCTGTAATTTGCTACTAGCAAATTATCACTAGTAATACCACTAGAGGTCAAAAAATTTCCGGATTTAATTTGATCTCGTGCGATATTCGGTAAAAAAATTCCACACCAAATGTGTTTATTTCCAACAGCATCAATTTTCGTCTTCATCAAGTACTTGCAAAGACAATCCCAGAATCTCCAAATCAAGAACAAGCAACTTCCAATCAACCTGCCATATATAATAATTGCGTTTTTAATATAAACAGTAATCATACTGGTCCAAAGAATTTAGA
This sequence comes from Galerucella calmariensis, assembly GCA_910591675.1. Lineage (NCBI taxonomy): Eukaryota > Metazoa > Arthropoda > Insecta > Coleoptera > Chrysomelidae > Galerucella > Galerucella calmariensis. The sequence goes on from CAJUYG010000440.1 coordinate 26,255, forward strand.
GAACATCTAAGCTTGTAGTTGAAATGAATCAAAATTATCATGTGAACAAATGAAAATTGGATTGTCAAAAATAATATTCTGTCATTATAAGCGTCAAAAAAATTTCCAGTATAATTCGCTGTTGGGTACCTACCCACCAGGAAAAAATTTCCACTAAAATTCATCCGTTGCGATGGTGATCTGTCAGAAATACACGTTCTGATTGGTTAACAATTACAGGTGTGGAATTTTCAGTGTAATCTTTATGCTATTGGTCGATTTGAATTTTTTCCTCATTACGATTGGCTGGAAGGATCGCTTAAAAAATAATCATTACCATATCTTGGCGGAATTTTGAATATTTCTGAAATTTTTTAGAAGTTCACTAGTGTAGACAATAATATATCTTCCAAATGACACATACATACCTAGCTACAAAAAAGATATCCGGTTGAAACAACCCAAGAAAAAATGTGAGCACCTATACCTACAGATAACAGGCAAGCACTACTAGCCATAAAGAGACCAAGTATCATGTATTCGCAATTTAAAAAAATATGGAAGCCCCGTTTCTTGCATTCAATTCGTTAATAAATAAGGTTTTTGGAGAAGATATTAATAATGATGAAGATTCCTATATAAACTACATTAATATTTTGCGTCCGAAGAGCATATCATTTTCCGGCTTAAGATCTTTAATTTTTTTGTCAGTTTTTCATAGAACATATTTAATTTCTTCAACATTGGCATTATCTTCTCTATTGTTCGTAGATTCGACCATTTTTTCGTAATTTGAATAGTATAATCCATCAGCACCTACCATAATATACCTTAACTTAGTTATCTTTGTTTACAAATGGATTTAAACACATTGATATTTTTACATAAAATTTTATTCACATTTTCAAACAAAATATAATTCATCGGTGATATTTTACATTCGAAAACAGAAAATAAAGGCTTTCCGCAGAATGGTGAAAATGAATATCAGGAAAGCTGAACAAAACAAAACAAAACAAAAGTAGTGTTTGTTGAATCTATATATTTTCCTCAAAATAAAAACTAGACTCACCCCAAAAATAATCCAAGGGCTGTTAGAGCAATGATAGCCTACAGATCAGTATTGTGGTGGACATGGACACTGCAAGTGGAAACTGCAAGGCTGTCAAGTGGCATTTCACATTTCTAAATGTAAGTGTACACTGGAAAGGAATTAGACAAACCCGAATAAATACTCACTAGACCCAATGTAGAGAACTCGTTCTATTTCACAATTGTTGCGGCTATGATACCTATTTCTCTTTCCGGAATGTCAACCACCATAAGAGAGCACCTGTCCTCAATGTGATTAATCTTCATATTCAAAAATTCTTTGCATTACATATCTTATGTAGTAAGTGTTCTTGATCAGAAGAAACAATTAAAAATATTATCCCGACTGAACACTTAAGACTTTTTTGGCTCATAGGTTACTTTTCGTTTGAGAATCGCTTCCAGTTCGTGAAACTTACTCCCATCTATGAACTCTTATCGTTAATTTTAACATAAATATCAGTGCAAAGGAAATTGGGACTGTAAAAACCAATTCATTTAGACTAGAACGAAAGAGAATAAATACATACTATGTCTTGAAACTGAGCCAATTTTTAGATCCTGCAGGAATTTCTCATATTTTTTTTCATACTTTGTCTCCGAATTTGCCAACTTAGCTCTCCAAGCTTTCATTCCTTTCCAGGAATTGATTAATTTGATGAATATTCACAAACTTGTCAGTTGAAATATTCATGGTAATCATGTCTACTTAATTCTTAAGCAACAAAATTTGGCATTCATTTAGTATGAAATCTACCACGTCAGTTATTGTATGTTAATTACGGAGGGCAACATATTTCAACCCCGAGGGATTGTTAAGTATCCCTCAATTGAACCGAGCACCAACAAATTGCTTGTAGAACTGTGCATCTTATTCTGAAATTTTGGATTTTCATTTATGTTACTATATGTTTTTTTTATATAATAATCGCTATAATATTTTGAAGCTTTGTCTGATTTAATGTAAAATGTAAAATAAATTTGAAGCAATACAATGCACTAGTTTTCTTGCGAGTTACAAATGCACCCCTTTCCGGTAAATTTCCTGAGTTCCGGAGATAAAAGGTTGAATCCATTTCTTAAAATTTCTTAAGAATTTCCTGTATCTCAAGTATATTCTTCCCGCTAGTTTCAGGTAGGAAAAAATAAACAGCAATAGCACTTAGGAAACAGCTGCTTCCAAACATCCATAAGCACAAATAAATACCAAATATCTCTGATACAATAGGAAAACCAAACAAAACTATTGCTGCAAGTAAGACGTTATAAGAGGATAGTATAGGCGTTGCAGTTGCGTTTAAGTCCGGTAGAAAATATTCACTCATAACGCTTACCGGAACTGGACCGATACCAAAAGAGTAGGTGATGAAGTAAGTAACAATTGAAATTAACGGTACCCACTGTAGGTGAGGAATTGATAATGATTGTATATGCTTCAAGTAAAAGAATAATCCCAGAGAAATAATAGGTAAACCAGCTCCTATACATGATAGAATTAATAATCTTTTTCTTCCGAATTTTTCCACTATAGCAGAAGCTATCGAGAAACAACAAACTTTAACCACTCCTACTATGATAGCGACGGTCAATCCGGATAGTTTTGTTTCAGTTTCATCGATGATGGGAGCTAATAATGACAATATAACAGGAGCACCGGAGAAAATTTGTATGGTTATCGGTAATATAGTTAGAAATAAACCAACTCTGGTTTCTTTCACTCTAAAAAGATCTAAAACGCTTTTTTCATTTTTATTTTGTTGTGCTAAGATGATTTTGTTGATACTGCTGAAATCTCCTTCAATTTCACTCTCATTCTTATTGCTTCGCAGTTTACGAAGCGTATCCAAACATTCTGTTTTTCTTCCTCTCGATAATAAATAAATTGGACTTTCTGGCGCCCAATTGAAAAGTATCAAAAAAGGAGCTAGTGGGAGAGCGGTTAAAAGAGTGAATGTACGAAAACTAAACATGGATCCAAGAATGAAAGAGAAAAGTTGTCCTAATGTAGTCGAAGTAGCCATTAAAAAGCAAAATTTTGCTCTGTTGTGATCTTCACAAATTTCACTTAAATAAATAGGGAATATTCCGTAAGATCCCGCGTATAAGCAGCTCCAGCATGCTCCGAATGTTATGATTAGATCTATGCGTTCACTGAATGCTAGAGCTGTAATAGTGATGAGTAAACCTAAAGTTAGTATTTGGTAAGTGGTTTTTCTTCCAATGTGGTCTGCAAGTTTGGTAAATGTTGAAGAGCCTAAAAGCCCTACTAAAGCGGGCAATCCTATAAAAAGCGATGTCTGGAACGCAGTTATTGATTCTCCAGTAGGATTTATGTTGGTGTCATTGGATAATAATTTAACTACTGCAGAAGATGAATAAACGATCACTGAACCACCAGCGATGATTGGTAACACTCCTGAAAAAAACCAATAGTACATTATACACCAAGGAGGTGAAGGCTATTATTATTGACCGAGCACCAAAATTATTTGGCGAGTGGCTCTGCCCCGAACGGAATTAGGTGCAAGGCTTATAAATATCTCCACCACCTTGGTGTATATACAATTTTTTCCACTACCTCCCAAATGTAATATAAGAAAAAGCAGGTAGGTAGTCTGATGCAGATTGACAATTAAACTAGTAAAACTTAGTGTTACTCTAATATGCGCAATTCGTATGAAACGCACGCATGTCATGTTCTTGTTTATAGAGTTTGGGGCAAAGGTTATTGATGCTCTGTGGGCTGAGATTAGCCACCAGTTTCTAACTATAGAAGTATTCCAAATTTCACTTGTAATAATGTTCAAGATAAAAACATTCCTCGGTCCATGTTTTTCCTCAATCAACGTAGAATAAACAGAAAATTCCAATGACTATTTCACTAGAGTAAATTGATAACTGACAAAATTTTGAAATGGCAATTTTTTGTCCTGTCGCGGCAATTTTTTGACGTCTAATATATCAAATCTATGTGTATAAAATTCTATCACTCTGTGATAAAATTCAATATAAAATCTTTGTTAGTGGTTTCTAAGGAAACTAAGTTGTTTATTCATTTATTCAACTGTCTAAAAATTATTGAAACTGTTTCAAAAATTTAAATAAGTATTATTAACATGAATAATACAAGATTTGGAAATAATTCAAAAAATGAAATAGAGTGTACAATTAAGCGAAATACAATGAAGACAAAAAAGTCTGCGTGGGAACAGTTTAGAATGTTTCTGGACGCACGTAATTATACGTTAGAAAAGGATACTTCTAAACAAGTTATAGCAAAAATTCTTGAAGATTATGGTTTTAACATGAAAAAAAGAGATGGAACTGATTATACTGAAGCTAGTGTGAAAACACTTTGGAATACGACTGCTCAAATGGATCAGGAAAAATATTTTCTAGAATTTGACATCAAAATTGAGCCATTTAAAGATATTACCTATAAATTTGCTAGATTGGCCAGGGATACAAAACGTAAAAAGCTTCAGGCTGAACCTGAAACCAGAAAAAGAAGTTTTAACGCGTTTACCAAAGAAGAATTAATGGAAATGGTAGAAAGCTATTCTGAAGATAATCCTGATGGGTTACAAAAAAAGTTTTTTCATTTATGTTCGTTCGAATTAGCATGGCGTGGAAATGAAGCTGCTAATTGTGATATTAATTACTTTAAAAAAGAATATGATAATTAAGGTAATTTTACTGGCAGGGTAGAATATAATCCAATATTTTCCAAAACGACACAAGGAGGATCAAAAGCTTTATCTGGCAGTAAGTGACTGGTGAGAAATAATGCTAACAACAATTTGTGTCCCGTTCGTTTATTTTTAAAAATTATTGAAAAAAGAGAATCCAATCCTTATCTAACAACAACAAGATTATTTTCAACAGTACATCCAAATTGGGAGAAAGGAATATGGTACGAAAATTCACCATTGGGAATTAATACAATTTCAAAGTGGACGGAAATAATATCGCCAGAATCAATTGGTATAGACACAAAAAAAATAAAAATAACCAATCATTCACTTAGATGTTCTGCAATATCTGCATTAGCAAAAGAAGGAGTTAGTGAACAAGAAGTAATTGAGGTTACAGGACATTCTTCTCCCCAACTACTCCCCTATGATAACTTACTCAAAAAACTAACAATTAATGCTTTGAGTGTGAGCAATTAAAAAAAAAATTCTAACCGAGTGACAAAATAATGAAACCTGGCAACTAAATATAAATTGTTTTTAAATCTCACGGTATTTTTACAATTCTATTTTGTTTTTTAATTGAACAAAAGCAAAAAATGCATTCTTATTATTCCCATCATTGTTTATTAATAAGGAAAAGTCGTCAAAACATTATATACGAGGGCGGCAAATATTTGAAAATATAAATTTAACTTTCGTCACTAGAGACGAAACTTTCTCTCAATGGTGACGAAAATCACGTTTCCGATTAAAGTATTCTATTACAAAATGATGACTTTTTATATAGGGTTATGTAGAAAAAGATATTTTTTAATAAAAAAAGAGTCAAAATTTGTATAATATTGTAAGACGATTCAGGACGTCTGTTTGGACTGCTATTTTTAATTCAATAAAATATACAAATAGCTCATTATTTAAAACATACAAGTATTTACATTTCTTAAACCTATTGTCTTCTCCCATAAATCAAAATTAAATAATGCAAACAACTCACTGTCTATCCTAAACTCCTACTTTTCTCCTTGAACTTTGGTCACTACACTATCTTAAAATAGTTATGTATGTACCATGTGAAAATTCGTACTAGTGACGTATTCATCTAAAAGATGGATTTTTGAAAGTTTTTTAAATACGATTTTTCAAATATTGATAAAAACAAAACTAGTGATTAAATATGGCGAATTTGTTTCTTTAGAATTTTAGATTAGGATTAGGTTTAAGTTTTTATAGTGACTAATTCTATACAAACTTTGTTGTTTGTCAAAAAGAAAATAAAAAATTATTATTATTATAATTAACTATCTGTTATGCATAAACAAGAATCCATATTATATAAATAATATTTATTATCACTCACCTATTAAAACTGCAAAGTATAAAAAAAATGTGTCCGGTTTCTTCACACTACATTCTGATTCAAATTTTTCTGATCCTTTAGTTGGTATATATTTCACTTCTTGTAGACCATTATTATCAAGTTTAGTGCTCTCATTCTTCAACATTTTCTTGATTTAATTTTCAGAATGTTCCTAACAATATAAAACTTATTGAATACATTCTTATTAATATTTTTTTTATGTTTACAAACGATTTAATTGTTAATACCAGAATATATTTTGAATTTTATAACGTAGATGGTATTAAAATATTACCTTACACAGTAAATAAATTTACTCTGCGAATTATTTTTCTCACCCATTTGTGTGATTAACTTTTTTCTCAAATATTTGACTAAGTTTATTTTTAGAATTCTCATGTTTCGGTATATTTTCCCCAACTGGAATTGTCAGATAAATTGCATTTTAATGACGGATATTTTAAAAGGTAGAGGGGGAAGTAATTAACCGAAAAAATTCAAAGTCAAAGGGTTCAATAAAGTACCAAGTCAAGCATCACAATATTGGATTGACTGGATTTGAGATTTTTAGATGGACTCCTGGAGTTTCTAAAATATCTTTTTGATTTGCCTTCATCGATAGTATAATAAGTAATGTCACAATATGGTACAAGCATAAATTTTGCTATTGGTGGGAATTGACGCTTTATCAGGTCTCCTAACACCTTGCATGCCTATTTTTTCAAAAAAATATAAACTTTACTTTTAAAACGACTTTAAAAATCATAAAATTTGAAAGTCCGACAAAACGCGCTTTACGTCATAAAGATGGCTGACCTATGGTGTGACGTCATTTGTTTAAGTTCTTATTCGTGTATTACGCTCTGAGTTCTTGTGACCTAATTTGTTTCTAGAAGCTTTGAAAAGGGATGAAGCAGAAAAAAAAAACTTTGTGTTACAAATATTGCATTGTTTCAGTGTGTAAATCAACGTCTATTAAAACTCCAGACAAAATATTTGTTACTTTACTTGGTGGCGCAAGCGAGAATACACTTAAGAGAAGGGCATTACTTTTGTTTGTGAAGACCATTTTAATGTAGCTACCTACTTCTATGCTGGTAATTTTTATTCTTAAATAGTTTGAGGTTATGTTCCTATATGTCCAGGAATCAACCATAAAAACATCATTTTCTCACGACCACACATCGAAAATGGTTGCTATATATTATATAAATAAAACATAGTTTAAATCGTACTCACGATAATGCTTCAACTCCTCTTATTTCCTCTGCATTAAAGCAGCTGTTTGACTTCATAAATTCAATCAGCATAAATGAGTCTACTTTGGGCAAGTTATCAGTTTGTGATTTTACAAAACCTTCGCTAGCCATATCTTTACTCACAAAATATGAAAGAATCGTCACTGAACACTGAACTAGTAAATAAAATATATTCTTCCAAAAGTTTTAAAATATCCTCGGAAATATCAAATATTTATGACCACTTTCCACTTTACGTTGACTTGTAGAAATAAAAAAAAGCACACACAAACACGTAATGGTCTCAAACAAACATATAAATGATATTCTTACGTCGATGAAGCAATTAATAGTTGATCAAAATACAATATAAACACACAATTACACATAACCTAATTCAATACCGGCTATATTGACATAAGTAAATACAAGAGATATAACATCACACGTATCATCGGTAGCGTTCGGAAATCTTCGGGTTGTGGTCGGAAAGTGCATTGAAATTTGAATTTTATTTTAAAATTTCGGAGTAATTTCCAATGGAAACTGGTTTATTTCCTATTATCAGTAATTTTTAATATCATATTTACTATTATAAATTAATGTCCAAGTAAACTATGACATATGCGTGCACTCTATTACATTATAAAATGAACCGTGAAACTCAATATTTGGCTGTAAGCCTCAATTAAGATCAAATGGACTGAAAAGCAAGGATCTACTGGAGAGTCATACCAGGCTTAAAATCTTCAAAGCTGAAAGCAGAAGTTTTGATGGACATAAACAGGAAAAATATAAAAACTTAAGGTCAGTCAAAATTGAGCGATTTCACAGAGAGTCGTTAAGCGGAATGAAAAATTTGTCAACCATTTAAATAAATTATTCTTTTTTGGTTAATACTGATTATGCTTCATATGTCACAGAACGTTACACTGTTAACAGCTTTTTTACTTGAGTTAACTGTATAAACCCTCACTTCTCACTTCATTCTGACGATGATATTTATATCGAAACAATTGTCAATTTACTTGCAATTTACAAATTTTTACAAATATATTGTGGAGTCAATCAGAAACAGTTAGTTTCATTTAAAACCATAAGCTTTTTTACTGTCTATTTCTCTATAGAGTAGCGTGAATGGCCACGGAACACTATAACAATCGGAAGGGTCTCTCTCCGTCGGCTCTTTTGATCTATGTCTGACAGAAATTTAAATGAAAATTAGAGCTGGCAACAGCTTCCATAGACAATAATAACACATTCTAACGATATAAACACAAACAACAATCTAGGCAACGTCGAAATGTGATCCTATTTTCGACAAACTGTCACTGCGCACAAAAACTGCGCGTACTTATTGTTCTATGACAAGAGTCTCTTCCGATTGTTACGTGGTTGGCCATGGTTTGGCCTACATATCAGTGGTGTGCGCAAGCTAGAAAAGGAGGAGTACTTTAGGTATTGTTTTGAAGTAATTAAACATCAGTGTGTTATAAATTTTATTCTTGTATATACATATAAATCATTAGAGTTCCCTATTTACAATGTAGAATCATGTGTATACAATATGACCAAAGTACTTAGGTACTAAAAATACTTGTATAAAATACTTCAGTCTCAAACTATTTTTGTCAAATTATAGTTACATTTAATAGTATAAGATTCTCCCATTTACTATCAAACAGACACATATTAAACCATATCAAAACTACTTAGTCACAAGAAAATTTTATTTAAAACATTTGTAGTCCCTCAACATTTTCTGTATTTCCACACCACTTTTTCCCTTGGTTTCCGGTAACATCCAGATAAAAATAATTACATGAAAAAAGCACGAAGCTCCAAATATCCACAAACATGAATATGTACCGATGCTTTCAGCAAGTAAAGGGAATATAGACGTGTATGCTGTAAGCACAAGACCTGTAGCTACTGAAAATAGTGAAAGAGCGGTTGATCTGAGTTCGGGAGAAAACAATTCACCCATCGTAGCCATGGGTATTGGACCAAGTCCGAGAGAATAAAAAACTATATACATCACAATACCTGATACTGGAACCCAATGGAAATTGTTAGCTATGGGAGAGTTAATAGCTTTTAAATAAAAGGAAATTCCTGTTATTGATACCATTATACCAGCTCCAATTGATGATAGAATTAGCATTGGCTTTATACCTGTTTTTTCTATCACTAAAGAAGTAATTGCAAACACTAATACTTGAACAATTCCAACAATCAAAGCAATTGTATTACCGGATAGCTTTGAACCCGATTCATTGAATATCGGTGCCAATAATGGCATCAAAGCAGGAACGCCGGAAAAATACTGCGCGAGAAGTGGCAATCCTGCTAAGAAAATTCCAATTCGCCCTTCTTTTTTTCTGAAAAGAGTCACTATATTAACACTTTTCGTTTTCTTTTCCTCCTTCAGCATACTTTGGTTGATATTATTAAAATCATCATCGATTTCATCTTCCGTTTTATTGCTTCGTAACATCCTTAAAGCTGTAACACACTCTTGTCGCCTTTGTTTCAGTAACAAAAATACTGGAGTCTCGGGTATTAAAAATAAAGATATAATGGATGGAATTGACGGCGCTGCTAAAACAATTGTGAGATATTTGAAATCAAATGTTAGTCCTACTGCATAACCATACAATTGTCCCAAGGGTGCACAAAGTGACATAAGACAACCATACTTCACTCTGTTGTGGTCTTCACAAATTTCTGTTATATAAACGGGAAGAATCCCCCAAATACCAGTTGAAATTATTTGTAGAATGGTGTAAAACACTACCATCAGATATATATGATTGCTAAAAGCTAGTCCAATAGCGCTAAATAACAATGCAAATGCGAATATGTGAAGACAATTTTTTCTGCCAATCGTATCTGCCAATTTTGGTAGCACGCCTCCTCCAATTAAACCCAAATATCCAGGTATGCCGAATAGTTCCGAGATTTCCATAGTGGTTATTTCTCTGCCTAATGGGTTGGAATTTGTGTCATTTGACTTCATTTTGACAATGGCTGGAGAAGTCCAAACTCCGAATGCAGAGCATTCTAGCTGTAGCAGTACTCCTACAAACAACAATTTATAATTTAAAATATGCAATATATACAATAAATTCAAAATTATGCGATATCTTCACGACATAACCAACAATTCTGGTTTATAACTAGAAGGTACGAAAGATTTGTTCTCACAGAAAATCTCTGACAAGTAATAGACAGTTTTCAAACCAGTCAAACCAATCAGAAATATGCTTTAGGGTCTTTGCGCCGAATCCGTATTGTCAAAAACTCTCTGTGAAGCTTGTGAGAACAAACCTACGTTACACGTAAGAAGAAGCCACTTGAAGTTGCAGTCGTATGCGCGAACTTGCTGTCATATTGTAAGATGGACATTCGACTTCAACTCAGTAGCGTAACAGTTCCACATTTTGTGGGTTAACACAAAATAACAATATTGAAATAGTTATTTATGTATTAAAAGCGAAAAGTGAGGAATTATTGTTCGAAAGCAAGGGTTAACGCGCGACGTGAAGCGGAGTGGTCGAGTAGTAAGCAAACCAGACTCTCACGCGTTAGACCTGGGTTCGATTCCCCGTGAAGAATTTCTTTTCTCCACGACTAAATAATAACGCACACATTATTTTTATATATTTAGCTGCATAATGATATAAATTCTTCACACCAGTGAATAATAAAAATAATTCATTCTCGTTTGCCAATCACATTCTATTATTATCAGAATTCACGCCAAAATTAATTGAAATGAATAAATTAAATCTTCTCTTTAAAACGTCAGATAGGTATCGCTTCTGACAGCGCGTCGTTTGAAACGTCAAAATAATTATAAAATCATAATTTTACGTAATATAAGAGAAAAAAAATGAACAACAGTAGCGATAGTGAATATGTACGCCTGAATATGTACGGGAGTCCGACTGGCAACATGTACTTATAACAGCATCGTATTTTTAAGAAGAGGGAAACCGTAGCATTGTACAAATTGGACATTCAAGAACTGTACGTTTACTACAAAAAAATTAGTGGAAACATAAAATTGAATTGTTAAATTTTTAATTTGAAGCTATATTACAGTTTATAGAAATTTTTATTTTCTAGATTTTTTCTTAAGTGGGTCGTAGAAAAAATATGCTGTTCGACTCGTGTGGATTGTCCATATCGCCCTTGAACGATTGAGCACGACGCCGTAGGCCTTCGTCCTCGTGTGCGATATATCCATCATATCCACACTAGTTACACAGACTACTATTTTTATCAGAATATGCCATTTTACATTTAAACCAGCCAAATGTCAAATCAATTTATCCATCCATTTTGAAGTTATCGAATTAAAACATTTAAGTTTTGAAAATTTCAACACCTTGTATTTAGAAAAGTAAATGTGCTGGACTCCTTAATCCTCATATCATTTTGTCCAATTTTACGAGAGGAATCTACATGCAAACGTTGTAATTACCCTTAACGTTCGAGATGCTTATACCATTTTTTGCGCGATCGTATAGAAATAAATTCCGAATAAAATAATTTAAATTTCTTCGAAATGAACAAATTGTCAAAAGTGACATTCATACTTCTCGATCAGTTTAAAATATATTTTGCATTTTGGTGAAATTGTTTTCATGTTATTTATTACTTTTCGACGTCTGAACGGTAAGTAAATCACTTACCGACATGTTAAACTTAGAAACCAGTAAACACAACCTACCGTACTGACAACCGATGCTGTAAATAAACAAAAAAGATCAATCGCGCAAAAAAAATATGGAAATAATAGTAAAAATGTATGCGAACAAACTCAGATCTTTTGCGTCGCGACCTCCGGTCGCTCAAACCTAACCTGACGTAAAAAACTAAAGTTTCAAAACACTCCCTAGCCAGGCTGCTCTATGATGTCAATGTCAGTGCCACTGTCACTGTCAATACAATTATGTTTTTAGTATCGGTTATGGGCAACGAACGTTTTGCAATTTTTACGCTCGGCGAGCGTTAAGTAACTCTCATCAAGAAACGTCAACTTTTCGTTGTAAATGGCAAACGAAAAAGCCTACTTCTCAATGTGATTGTAGAAAAATGTATTTATCGTATGTATGGTTTACATAAAACATGTTTGAGAATTATTTGAAGATTTTCGAGACTGGTATATGAAAATACTCTCAATTAACCATTAGCAATGTTCACTTGTAACCCGAATGGCATGAAATTGTCGTTACGAAGCAACAAAGATAAACAAGACGAATTTTGATTTCTACGCAAGACAGCTGCCAAACTTCACGTGGCTTTTTCTTATGTAAAATGGAGTCTATCAAATAAACCAATAATTTGAGTACAATGCAAAAACTTTTTTTTTAAATTAATACAATTAATAGAACACTTAACAATTAAATAAGAGCTGTACTGCTACTTATTTGGAGGTTTCCAATGCGAAGTATCGTTTCTCAATAAATTGTTATTTTTGTTGTCTAATAAATGTGTCTGCTTTATTGTTACACCCTGTATAATCATGGCTTAGACCATCAAAAAGCATTTTCTACTGGCGTATCACAAGTAAGGGGTTGCCTTTTAAGCTTTTGTGGGTAGGGTAGGTGGGATATAGGAGCTTGGTGTGGGTGCGATATCTCTCATGTCATTTAAGTGTCCCCACTCTACCCCAGAAACGATCTTGAAATGTCTGTGATATCTCCTTTTGTTCACAAGGTACAGTTCATTGTAAGTTTTTAAAATTGAGACTCTGTATATCCCGAGAAGTAGATGTTGCTTCTTAGTGAACGATCTACTTTTTGAAAAATGAATTTTAATTCTAATAATCTATTGATAACATGCTTTACTTAAATATGACAATTTATTATACGGTGCTTTTCAGATAAAAGTATCCACCTTTAATACTTTTGTAATACACGTCAATTTATGTTGGAAGGGGCAAGCATTATGGCTTATTTAAACTTACTGGAAAAGCCTCCCCCTCACCCCTAGCAGCATCCCCTTTATTTTTTTAAATTGCTTTTCATATTTTTTATGTAAAATTTGGATACTCCTCTTTGAGCTGATTTCAAAAATGTATAATACTTGTAGGTTAAAGTGGTTAGTTTATGAGATAAACAATTTTTCTTTTAAGAGCACAAATTTTACTTATTTTTTACTTTCACCTTATTTGCCTGTACTAAAATGGGTTGTACAACAGTTCAAACCCTATAATCTTTTTAACTGTGCTATTTATTATGAAGTTGAAATACCAGTAAATCTTCGGAAAGGTTATCATCATTTTCTATTATTGTTGTAATACGTGGGTCAACCCCTTCCCTGAGTAACTCAAGATATGATTCACCATTTAAATTTCCGTTGATGAAGAAAGGTCCGACAATGTGGTCACCTAGGATACCACAACAAACGTTTAACTTTTGGGGATGTTGTGTATGGAATTCACGCATAATATGTGGATCACTTTCAGGCCAATATCTACAATTATGCCTACTTACTAAGCCATTTAATGAAAATGAGCATTCATCAGAAAAGCAAATATTGTTTAACAATTGTGGATTGTTATTGACAATTTGCGTCATTGATTCGCAAAACTCTAGACGACGATCAAAATCATCTTCATTCAACTCGTGCACCAACTTAACTTTGTATGGGTGGTACTTGAATTTATGTAGAACTCGGAAAACTGTAGAAGATGAAACACCGATCGCTCTACTTATTGTTGACAACGATTGGGGTTGTTGAGCCTCTAAGCTGACTTGCCCTAAAATTGCCACTTTGATTGCTTCGTTATTTACGAGTCCCTCTCGCTTATGCACTTTATTGCAAACAGACCCTGTTGTGGTAAATTTCTCCATCAGTTGAATTACATACTTATGAGTTGCATGTCTTCCGTCATGTAATTCGTTAAATATTCTAGCAGCAGCTCTTGCACAATTATTATTTTCGTAGTATAAACCTACAATTTCAATTCTTTCTTGCAAACAATAAACCATTTCAGAGAAACAAAATAAATAATGTATCAAATTACACTATCAATAGTGACTACAAATTCTAGTTGACAATGTCAAACTTTAATAAAAAGTAGAGTTTTTTGTTGTATGGATTTTTTAAGTAGAATAAATAGCACAGTTAAAAAGATTAAAGAGTTTGAACTGTTGTACAAACCATTTTAGTACAGGCAAATAAGGTGAAAGTAAAAAATAAGTAAAATTTGTGCTCTTGAAAGAAAAATTGTTTATCTCATAAACTAACCACTTTAACCTGCAAGTATTATACACATTTTTGAAATCAGCTCAAAAAGGAGTATCCAAATTTTACATAAAAAATATGAGAAGTAATTTAAAAAAATAAAGGGGATGCTGCTAGGGGTGAGGGGGTGGCTTTTCCAGTAAGTTTAAATAAGCCATAATGCTTGCCCCTTCCAACATAAATTGACGTGTTTCTGGATTTTTTCTAAATACCAGTATTACAAAAGTTATTAAAGGTGGATACTTTTATCTGAAAAGCACTGTATAAGTGTAGAAGACGCTTCAGAATTGCTTACGGATGGAAGGTTTGCGGTGCCTAGTCTACGTAAAGTATTGAAAAAACGTCAACCTAAAAATCACGCGACTGTTTTATGTCAAAATGTTCCGTACAGCATACTTTGAGATGAAGTGCGATAATAATTTGTATGTAATTATTACTTAAGTGAGTTTGAAATTGAATGTGAACATTTTCCACTATTGTCACACGAAACCTCTTATCAGGTACCAGAGATATTGATATATTTATTCATTGAGTAGAAAAGAGAAAGCTTTATAACAAATCCCCTCTATAATTTATCGAGACAAATCGAATCTAGAGTGATGTGTGTTACATGGAAGTGAATTATTTTGTTCTCTCTCTCTTTGTTTAAGTGACCATGATAGTCGAGCACGTTAATTTTTATTAAAAAAAAATATTTCATTACGAAATTTATCAAAAAAGTATTCTTACAGTTTCCTGTAATATTGCCATATGTAATAAAGCGCGTCACCAATAGATATCGCTGAATGATAATTATTCTAACGCTTTATAGGTTTTGAAAAATATTTTTCAAAAACAGTGACCGTTCAACTAAAAAGCAACAACTACTTCTCGGGCTATAGGCCCCGACGGATATTGATTGGATATTACACTTCAAAATCATACGGGGTTGGTATATCTACTAGATATTTTTCAAAACTCATAAAGCATTAGAAAATAATTATCACTCCGCGACATCTATCGAGATTCATCATTATTTTCATTAAGTATACACCTTAAGCTATATATTCGATCAATTTGTAGATAAAACTCACCTGCAATTACAGCAAATCGTAGGAATAGAGTATCACGTTTATTATGTTTATGGTCCGCCTCCAATTTAGTGATATATTCAAATTTTTTCGGTACATAACTTACTTCTTCCAAGTTGGTATTTTCCATAACGACAGCTTTTGATTTTAATATGATACTGCAATGTCACAATGGTGTCGATAAGAGAGAATAAAATATGGATTATAGATACACTGTTTTTCGAATCTCTAGCAAATATATAATAATAGAATAAATAATTTTAAGTATTAAAACAACAGAGCTCATATTTGTTGAATTGAAGGATAGTTACGTAGGATCAGGAGCGGCCTAGAGCAATACAATTTTCATTTTCTTTGTGTGAGACCTTTTGGCTTATTTCTGCTGTAACTTGAGTACATCCTCAAATCCAGCGAAGCATAGAGTAGCAACACGATTGAATGGAATTAAATTTTGAAACATGTTCAAAAAAACACGTTTAACTCCTTTTTTTGCTAGGAGGAATCCTGCTCTAAAACACCGGGTACTTGTTACTCCTTTTTCAGGTAATGTGGGGTTTCTCCCGAAAACAGGCAGACCCGCCCCCGAACAATCAGCAAGCACATATACAATATGTTTCCTGAATTTATGACGTTCCGACTTCCACACCCCCAGATACTTCTGATGCTTCTTAAAACCTACCGGTGTATCCCCATTTAGAATATCCAGGTATGCCGAATAGCTCCGTTCCATAGTGGTTATTTCTCTGCCTAATGTGTTGGAGTTTGTGTCATTCGATTTTATTTTGACAATGGCTGGAGGAGTCCAAATCCTAATGCAGAGCATTCTAGCTGTAGCAGTACTACCACAAAAATCAATTTATAATTAAACATTATGCAATATATAGAATAAATTTAAAATTACGAGCTTGGGAGATCTTCACGATATAACCAACAATTCTGGTTAGTAGTTAGAAGGGTCATTATAATGATGAGCAAAATTGGTCTTGGTCTCTCTGTCTTGGTCTTGCGAAAAAGCAAGACCAAGACCGAGACCAAAACCATTCTTCGACTCGCAAGACCAGGAACAAGACAGAATGAACAAAAACAAGACTAATACCAAGACCAACTATGCAAGACCAAGACTAAATACGCAAGACTCAACCAAAAATTCTATTTCACAGTAACTATATGAGATAAAATATTTGTAACAGCGTCAACATATGCTTTTCTTGGAACAATATAAGTTGGCATGTCGAATTGCCAGTTTTCTTTACTACCTATATTTTAACGATATACATAAAAAAACAAATAAATCACTGTTTAAAAAAAAGATCTACAAAAATATTCGGAGAGTACATAGTCTTTGTCCCAATGTCTGGTTAACACATGGCTAAAATCCAAAGGAAAATAACTTATTTTTCAACATTTGTTGCATAAAAATAAAATGTTTACAAAATGTTTTGGAAGATGTTCGTTAAGGAATTATGGCAAGACCAAGACTAAAACTAAGTCCAAACAAAATACAGCAGGACCAAGACCAAGACCGAGACCAAACAGATTTGAGCAAGAACAAGACCAAGACTGAATAAGCAAGACCAAGACCAAGACCGAGACTGTTCGAGTCTTGATCTTGGTCTTGCTTTGCTCATCACTAAGAGACAATATCAGTTGTAGACCGTAATTTGGCACTAAACCAGTCTCTCTAAATTTTTCGACTTAATCACGCTTATACATGTTTTTCCGGATGTCTTTCATTGAACACGTTAGCTGCTTGTAAGCCATGGTGATTATTGTGGTTAAATTAATGTCAGAACGTACCAAAATATTTTCGGGCCAAACGACAAGTGATTAATGACAATGACAATAAAGTAAGTATACTCCGTTCCACCTAAGAAGAGCCTACTTGAAGTTGCAGTCGTATGCGCGAACTTGCCATCATATTGTAAAATGGACATTCGACTTCAATTCAGTAGCATATCCGTTCCATATTTTGTGAGTTAACACAAAATATCAATATTGAAAATGTATTTATCGTATGTATGGTTTACATAAAACATGTTTGGGAATGATTTGAAGTTTTTCGAGACTGGTATATGAGAATACTTTCAATTAAGGCCGGCGACACAACCGCTATAACGTTCACACATACAAGCATACACCTTGTCATACCGAGTCCGTCAGTTCAATAATCAACATGGATTTGGTAGAAACGGTTGGTATAATTTATGCTCAAATTAAGAAATCAAAGCGAAAAAGGAGGTACTGGGTCCATCCTTTACCCAAAACGCGCTTGACGAATGGTCAATTTCATTGTCTTTTTCTACGGTTGAGAGATCTTTGTATGCCTTGTCGGTAACATCCCACAAGCACGTCTTACTTTGCACCAGAACAATACATTTTTCGGTATCGAAGACGTCCATGTTTAAAACTCGACTGGCTAGGTTTGTGGCTGCGCGGTTAATATGAACAGTCAGGCAAGTAACAACATGTTGCATTTCGGACGGACAGCCGCGGCAAGATGCGGTTGCAAAGGCGGTTGCTGCCGCTTGGCCGCTAGTGTGGCACCATTTCATAAACAACCATGTATTTTACAGAACAGCGGTTGTGACCGCGCGGTCGCAACCGCAACCGTAACCGTAACCGCAAATGTGTCGCCGGCCTAACAATCAGTGATGTTCCCTGGTAGCGCCTATGGCATGAAATTGTAGTTAGAAGGAGACATAAATGAACAAAACCAATTTTGATTCCTGCGCAAGACAAACTTCACGTGTGTCCCCATTTAGAATATCCAGGCTTTTCTCCCTTGGTCCACAAAATACTACATCCTTTGTTTTCTCTGGTTCCATGCTTATACCTCTTTGTTTCAACCATCTCCGGATAGTCCAGAGTGCCTCTCCTACCCTAGTTCCCCTGACCAGTATCGTGACGTCATCCGCGAAGCCTACTAATTTCAGTCCTTCTGGTTGCTCTTATATTAACAGGGTATCATAGAAGAGGTTCCAGAGTAGTGGTCCTTGGAACTAATACTGTGTGATCCCTGAAATTCCAACTACGTGTTTATGACTGGTGGTGCCGAGCCAATCAATCAATCAACTAGTATTGTCAAGTATTTTCTATAAGTAGCGAATTTAGCTTGGACTTTGTAATAAAAGTCCAACTCCAACACACACAAACATGGAAAATGGATGATTTTTTTATACCCAATAATAGTATACTATACTATGGGTGGTGAAGACTATTATTGTTGACGCGAGGGGCTTTGCTCCGAGCGGAATAAGGTGCGAGGTTTATAAATGTCTTCAACACCATGGTGTATATACAATTTTCCCCACTACTAGCCAAATTTGAGGCAGAAATTAAAAATAATTCACAAGCTCACCACGAGAAGCGTTCACTCCGTCGTCTGACAGACAAGTAGACTGTCAGTTTTCGATATATTATGAGCGTACTCGTTATGTCATCAGTTATTTTTGGTTGAGCGCCAATTTTAAACTAACGGCATTTTTATTTAAATAATTTAATCTTGGTGGGTTATTTCAAGCAACAAATATGTTGAAGATAATCTCCTGGCTATACAAAATTATGTTGAACAAGTTTTTGTTGAACTACTATCCCTGAATTCTCAAAATATTTGAAATTGTCCATCATTGACCTAATATTATTAACCACTAACAGAGAAATTCAACCTCTCAGTTGGCTAGAAGAAGCAATAATTGTTAATTTCACAGCTGGTAGTGGAAAGAAAATATTATAACATTTGTTGATGTAGTCAATCGGTCCATTGCACTGGGACCCAATCAGATCTATTATTGTCGTCCTCTGAATCTAGATTACATTCTCCAGACCGAGTAGCAACAATTTTTTGCCGGTGGCTTCTCATCGCCTATTACTAGGTACCGCACATTTGCCAAGCAGTTGAGCTGGCATAGGAGTTTCTGCTCTGCAGTTTCCTCCTTTAAGTGACAGAATATTCACATGGCTTCGTCTGTTTATCCCATGATTGATTTAAGACAAAAACACACATCAGATAGTCGTTAATCCGATAACAATGGCACAGTATCGTACTTGCCTAATGGTATGATTATTTCACAACTGGAACGTTTTGCTAGTAAATAATGTTTAAGACTAGTTTTTTAATATATTTTATTACTTAAGTGTGCTCCGGAAGATATATTTCCGAATTTTCGAGATAAAAGTATTTTTCGCGATGATTAGCTGACCACCTTACCTGTATACTCATTGTATGAATATAAGGAAAGCTTTTATTGCAACCTTTCCTTCGTCAGATATTTACTGCATCTACCCACTTCATTTCCAATGCCCTTAACATATTTACATATAAAAAAACAACAAAAATTTTGGTCCAGCATATAAATTTCACCGACTACGGATCTGTTACTGATTACTGTACAATGAGGGATTTATAGACTTTTATTACTAAATCCTCAAGGCCAGATGCCGATTAAACGGAATATTGTGAAACAATAATGGAATATTGTGAAACAATAATGGAATATTGTGAAATATTCTTTACCTACTGTGACAAATTTCCTTTCCATATTAGATCTGTCATAGCTGTTGACGAATGTCCTCCAGTGAACTCTTTTGCCTGTCTATCCTGGTGAGATTACCCACCATTTTAGAGATTTCTGCACCACTAACTTCTTCGCGGCCATATTTATTGTCAACTTTGACACTTGTACCTTGGTATCCACGCCAGGATAGGGGATCTCTGAAGGTGCGAGGGTGCTGCCACATAGGGAGTCCCGTCAGTACTGAAGTTTCTAATTTATTGAGAACTGTAACGCTATTATTGGTAGTTGCAGACATAGATAAAAAAATACTTATAGATGGGAAACTGACCCGTGGCGCCCCCTACTTGTACGGGTGGCGCCACCTTGAGAGTCCCGTCAGAAGCTCTAACGCAAATGAGATGGTTGTGAACTTCGCTAACAGCCGAAAAAGATTCCTGTAATTTTACAGTTTTGGCGTCATATTTAAAACTACTGTAATTATACTTTCATTTTTATTATTTTTTTCAACAATTCAAAATTTTGTATTACCTGAATGTTTAATATTCTCCTGACGGCACTGAATTGGTTTGTATTCATTTTTCAATAAACTTCGAAGCACTTTTAGTTGTCAATAAAGACAAATGTAATGGCTAAGATAATGTATTGCTATTGGTTAAAACCACCAAAATATCAGATTTTGACCAGTGAAAAAAATAATCATGTCGAATACCACCCAATTAAACATTTTGTAAGGTAAAATTTTTCTCTTGTCGTATTCAAGACATTTAATCCAAATCCAAAACCACTCGCCTAACGGCTCGTGGTTTTGTTAAAAATGTCATTCGCAAAATTGCCAAGCAACAAACTTTCATGACAATCGAAAAATTTTTCCGACAAAATTTTCAGTCTCGTGGTATTATATATATGACTATTTCACGAGAGAAAAACTAAAAAAATCATATGTTTAAACGTTTTATTTATTGCAAACTTCATTTATACAAAGCCAAGAAAATAATAACATTGCTTATTCATGTAAAAAGTACAATTATTATAATTGTACGTTGTAGCATTATTTTGGGGATTGTTTTGCATCATAGCCTGTGATGAATTTAAGTTAGAAACTGAGGATTCCTTTTCTTTATTTTTATTTTCTTGAAGGTTCTCTATAAGTTGGAAATGGTGTTCTTCATTTAATTGTAAATATGGTTTCAAATAATGGGCAGAAGAATGTCCTGTAAGCTTAATTACTTCTTGTTCACCAACTCCTTCTTTTGCTAATGCAAAAAATTTTTTTTGTGTCTATACCAATTGATTCTGCCGATATTTTCGTCCACTTTGAAATTGTAATAATTCCCAATGGTGAATTTTTGTACCATATTCCTTTCTCCCAATTTGGATGTACTGTTAAGGATAATCTTGTTGTTGTTAGATAAGGATTTAATTCTCTTTTTTTCAATAATTTTAAAAAATGAACGAACGGGACACAAATTGTTGCTAGCATTATTTCTTACCAGCCACTTACTGCCAGATAAAGCTTTTGATCCTCTTTGTGTCGTTTTGGAAAAGATTGGATTATATTCTACCCTGCCAGTAAAATAACCTTATTATCATA
>CAJUYG010000440.1:63050-87374 GCA_910591675.1 Galerucella calmariensis
ATCTTTGTAAAACACCCTTATAATATATTAGAGTGCTATATTTTTGTTACGCTCTCGGTGAGATCTTTTCGATTCTCAAACAAAATATAGTACGTTCCATTCAAAAAATGTAAGTTTGTGCTGCTACGTGGTTTTGGAACACCCTGTAGAATCGAAAGTATTTTCAAAATGTGCTCTCAATAACTGTATTAGCTCACACAAAACTATAAAGTTCTATCTCTCACCACAACAATGTAATCCTCCGATGTCAGAAGATTGCCCCACCCTGTATATATATGAGATCACATCAGGTATTGAAACAAAGTTTATAGACTACATTACTACTATCCAAGGTGGGTATCGTCTTTTAAAGGCACTCTTAGAGCCTCCGCACACGGGTCGATTGGCACTCGCGAGTCCGTCTCGAAGTCGAAGCGTAATGAACGTCACATACGAACTTAACGATGCAATCGGAGGTTAACCGTACACGGGGCGATTTTTATCTGTCTCAGTTCGCGTATGTCTTCCAACAAGTTCAGTCCTTTTTTATAATGAGTGGTTCAAGTGATGAAGAGGACGCTGTTATTTTTCATATGTACCGTCGGATAAAAAAAAGGAAACGGAGATTATGGATACATCCGTACATAGAGCGGAATTTTCATTGTCGGTTGTTTGTTGCTGCAAAAGAATTACAAGAAAGTGATAAAAAATGTTTAACATTCTATAGAATGTCAGAACAGTGTAACGTTGCTCTAGTGGAAGCTATCTCTCCAGCCATTCACTACATATTGCACGCGAAACTATAGTCACACCCGAAATTTCTCGACTGGCGCTCGAAACGCATTCAATTCGATTACCTATCGACCGCAAATCGACCCGTTGGTGGACATCGAATGCCAAACGACCCTCTTACAATTAAACTCAACATTTTGTACGTATAGTGAAACAATCTTGGTAAATATGGAAGTATCTTCCGTTATTAACATTTTTGAAAGGAGAATAGAGAGACATTTTAAACGGTACATTACAAGCTCATAATTCCCATTTAAAATATTTGGAGGAGAGACCATATTGGGGAGGGGGTTTAAGTGTAATTCAATTTATTTATAAAAGTGACGTCTTCAGAATTAAGTGGGGTGGATAGTTTTTATTGAAATGCTCTGTATTATTATAATAAAATACAAATAACACAAATAATAGCACACGCCCTTTCGTTGCACTGAGAGATCAATTAGATAGTCACCACGTTTTGTTAAAACAGCCGGAAATTCAAAAAAACTATATATTATCTTTTCCACCTCGCACTCCACACTTAACTACACGACAAAACGATGGCATTTGAGAACTAATTGTTAATTAATAGTATATTATTAAACGAGCAATTTATGATAGCCATAATTCACGATGGGTGACGTTTGCGTCACGAGCCGCAGGCGAGGGGCGCAAGTCACCCAAGTGAATTATGGCCATAAATTGCGAGTAGAATACTATACTTTGTCCACGACACTTAATTTATTTATTAATAAATAAAAGTCAGTAGCGATTTGGCATATTACTAACCTCAAAATGTTGTGGCAGCTACTTCAAATAATTTGACATATATAGAGATGGGCGATACTGTAGAAAGTATCAATACAACGTACCGTTATAAATATATTGTTTTGAAATACTTAATATTAGAAAATATCGTTATGAAAAGTATCAATACTAAAAATTACAATATTTTATAGATACGATATATGTCAGAAACAAATTTCCTGAACAAAATACAGAGATTTAATAGTTTATTTCATATTGTACCCCCATCTCTAGTCGGGAATTATGAACCATAATACACTACAGTGTATTATGAACCATAATTCACGACAGTTGATATATGGGTACCATATACCTTTAGTTAGGAGGTAAAATATTGACTTATTATTAGGTGGTCGTGGACAAAGTATATTATTATCTGTTGTTTACCAGTGAAAATTGAAAACTTATTCTATTCAGTCCCCTCCAGCACAATATTAGTAGGAGAGCTGACCCAATTTTTGGTTAGGTAGGTATTTGAGACAAGTTGGAGCTTCAGACCTGGCTGGTGAATAGCGAGGCTTAATCAACCTCTAAATTTTTGTTTATTGTTATTTATTGTAGTTTAATGTTTAAAGAATGGAAAAAAAGTAGCCAGACAATTTAGAAGCGATTTTAAGATTGCATGGCACGTGAACAAATATTTTAAAATTTAGGGGTTGATTCAGACCCTCTACTCATCAGCCAGGTCTGCTGCTCCGTGTTGTGTTATAATAGGAGAAGTGTGTGACAAGTTTCTCAGCTTCCCTTAAATACCTACCCAAAAATTGGCGCCAGCTCTTGAACTGTATAGTCAACCTGTCAGTATCACAGGACAAACCTGCAAGGTAGGATAGATGTTAGATTATGCGGATGTTCAAGTAGCCAATATTTGGGAAAAATAACAGGAATAGAGAACTATCACAATGTTATTTGAATATAAAATCATTCCATTTTATCGAAATAAATTTTTATTTCATACACCGAGAGAAGAGTTATTTATAGACAAATAAACTGATTTGTTTGACCCCCCTTTGTTTAAAGCTAACATTGCTTATTTATTATTAAGAAGCCATATTAACGTGAAAATATTGGGAAATTTTGATATAAAAAAATGATTTACTCGAGTGTAATTTCTTTAATGTAAAAAAATTTGTTCTCCTTTATGCACACCTTCATACAATTGTTCTTCAGAAACTATAAAAGTCTACGAAGCACAATATAATATTTTGTTATAAAATATAACAATGCTATTTGGGTAAAAATTGTTTTCATTACCCAGAAAAAAACCTAACATCTTCAAGAATATTCCATCACTTTAAAACAACAAATTAAATATCCATAGTAAATAATTTGAAAGTTTTGACAAACATTTACATTTTTTTAAATAAGCCTATAGATTATTAGCCTCAAATTAGATCTACTTTATACCGGAAAAATAAGTATTTCAGTATAATTGTACATTTATTGTTACGAGAAAAAAAACTTACTTGCTACAAGTCACATATTTCTTCACCCGTAAAAAATCACATTAGCCTACAAATTATGTGGCAATTGGAACAAAGAATTCTCACCCCACCCTTCCCTATTATTCAGTAACGGTCACCACCTGTATACGTTTGGCGTCAGTCTGCATGTAAAATTAGATCAGTTTTTGTAATTTTACTAATTATTTTATTTTTGTGAAGTATGTGATTGAAAAATAACTTTAATAATAGAATGAATGAATTGTTAAACTCATGGCGATTACAAGAATCGTGAGATATCTTTGAAGGTGAGGAAATAAATAAGAATTATATTCAAGTAGGTAGAAGTAACTAGCAAGCGAAATATACCCCAAACATACACATACCTCAATTAATCAATTATCTACTCTAAGAACTCCAAAAAAATACTAACTACTAAGCATTAATGAGCACACTTAAGGATAGACAAGGCTATCTTGTGAATACCAATGTATGGTTTCCATTTTATAAATGTATGGTATCTATTTTAAAAATGTATAGTTTTCTTTTCAATAGATCAAAATTTTCAGCAGCAAGTTTTTTATTCCTATCCTGCTTTCCTACTGAACAGTTCTATGCATAAATAGAGACCATTAATTCTTATTAGATTTTTGAACATGTTTGTTATAAAAATACTGTAATTTAAATCCGTGTCCAGACTAACCATCGACCAATTCGATCGACTAGTCCACACAAACAAAACGGAAGTCAACTTTGTTGTTCGACATAGTCTGGAAACGGCTTAGACAAATATTTGTGAAAAATATATTTTCCTAAGTAACCTAATTATTTAGAGAACCGTGTGGAAGTTACCCATACTGCTTAATACACCGTGAACTTTTAATATATTTCTAAATATTTAGAAACATTTCAAAAGCTCAGTGTATTGAATAGTGCATGTAGGTAACTTCCATAAACAAAAAACAATACCATAAATAATTTTTTTAGGGAAATATATTTTTTCACTATAAGGCAATATGATGTTTATGAAAATTATGGTTCGGTTATGATAAATATGTTGAATTTAAGTAATATTTAATAGTTTTCTTGAAGAAGGAACATTTGTTTCCAACAAAAAAATATAATTTGCTGGGAAGATACATTTTTTACGAATAAAAACATATCGTTAACCCAGACAATCTACTTTTTTATAGTAAAGAAATATATTTTACCGATACAAAACATTTTTTCATGATAAAGAAATGTCATTCTGCCATAAAAAAATTTTTTTTATAATAAAACAATTTAGTTAGCTTGTAAAAATAAGTATTTGTTGTTGGAAAACTACTTTATTTAATTCAAATGCTTTCAAAGATTAATATAACTATTTTGTCATTATACCTCAGTAAATGTTGTTTGAGACAAATATGATACATTTTCACAAAAATAAATGTAATTTTCGATAGATAACTCATTTTATTGATGACAATGAATATGTTTTTATTCATCAACAATATTACTTTCCGAACTTGAAACAAATCCTTTCTTAACGACAAATCAAATATTAGTTAGGCCATATGAAAGATCATATTTATTTGACATAATAAGATTTTGATTGTCACAAATAATAGTAGTTTGTGCAACTAGTGTGGATATGATGGCCATATCGCACGAGGACGAAGTTTGAGCACGACGCTGTAGGCGGAGTGCTCAATCGTTCGAGTGCGATATGGACAATCCACACGAGTCGAACAGTATATTTTTTCTACGACCCATTCAAGAAAAAATCTAGAAAATAAACATTTGAATAAACTGTAAAATAAATATCACTTGAAATTGAAAATTTTCAACAATTTTATTCATAATAATATTCAATTTTATGTTTTCACTAATTTTTTGTGATAAATGTACAGTTCTTAAATGTACAATTTTTATAACATTACGGTTTCCCTTTTTAAATATGCGATGCTGTTATAAATAGATGTTGCCCGTCGGACTCCCGCACGAAGGGTACAGTATCTTTATTTATAAGAATGAATATTCTGCTAAATATTTCAAGCGTCTGCCTGTTGTAGTTATCAATATTGAGCAGAATAATTATTTTAAAATCAAATTAACAATTGAAAAAAAAAATTCTTTATTCGGAATTGAACCCGGGTCTACCGCATGAGAGTCTGGTGTGTTGACCACTCGGCTACCGAGACTTATTATCGGCGAACCTCAGAAGTAGTACATACTGTCATAAGAACTAACGTCAATCGGTAGGCCCTTAAATACCCATTTTATTCAGTTTTAGTATTTGTTATTAATTTATAAAGTTTATTCCGTTCAAGTTTATTTTTATAAACAAATATTCTTGATCCAGTGCTTCTGGGAGAGACTTCTTTTGACAAGTTATTTTGACGTTTCTTTAAATTGAAAAAAAGATGAATGACGAGTACTAAACGCGAATGCTGATTGGTGGTTTTCATATACGTTCTAGGATGTATATGAAATCATATACGTTCAGTTAACCGATATGGCCTACATTTCCATTCTCTAAACTGTGCAGGAAATGGATAATATACATGTGGGTGTAGAAAAATATTTTTCTCGGTGTACCTCTAAATAAACTAATTAAGGTATTTGGATAAAATAAATGGATTTAGAACTAATATTTTGCAGCTCACCTGTAACTACGACAAAACGCAGAAAAATAGTATCAGGTTTTTTTTCTACAGTACCAGGCGGATGAAGCTTAATTATATTGTTTTTGTCTGGCGTAGGAACATATTTAACTTCTTCCAATGTCGTTTTATCCATAATAATATTTTATTCCACCTGTGCTATGCATATCACTTTACTGCTTCACCGTTTATAAACTAGGCATGTCGATAAGAATTAAATTGTACCAGTTGTTTTTTCTTTACTTTAAACCGATGTAAAATAAGTTGAAAACAAATAATTACACTATCATCATTCTGAAATCATTTCATAGTTATATACATATTATATACAGAGTGTATTATTGTTTATTTTGGAAGACGATCCAAATCCATACCAATTTGTAAAAAAACGTTTGTGTAAGTATGTATATGTTACGGTAAAACTAGATATTGCGGCAAATGTACACATTTTCCGGTAAATGTGTACATTTGCCTTCTCGTTTGGGTAATGTGCAGTCAACTAACATTTACAATTTCAAAGAAGGAAAAAGTACATTGAATTCACAATGACCATGTCGTTTTGGTAAATTGAGAAAAGGGGGAAGGAAATATAATCATTACAATCTCCCTTCCCCTTAAAAGATATCCAATACTTTGTAATAAACATTAATATATTCAAGAAAGGGAAGGGAATATAATCATTGGATTCACTCTTCCCCTTAAGATATCATATACTTTGTAATGAACATTAGGTTATTCAAGAAGGGGGAAGGGAATATAATCAATGGAATTACCCTTCCCCTTCTTAATTTACTTTGTGATAAATATCTATTATTATTAAATACTTGGTTCAATTATTGAGGGGAAATATTGAATGCAAACTCAAAGTTAATAAAATAACAACTCTTTATTTAGTTGAAATAACTGCTGACAAAATGCACTTTCTTCTACACATATCCG
The DNA here is from genome assembly GCA_910591675.1 of Galerucella calmariensis. NCBI lineage: Eukaryota > Metazoa > Arthropoda > Insecta > Coleoptera > Chrysomelidae > Galerucella > Galerucella calmariensis. Next base: position 69,634 of record CAJUYG010000440.1, read on the forward strand.
TTTTTCATTCATTCAAACTGCACTATTTTTTCTACTAGCATGTGGAAAAAAAAGTTAAGATGAAGAAATATTCATTATTAAATGCATATCAACAAATTAATTATTAGGTATTATTTGACCTTCATCTGATGAGGCTTATACCAAAGCTATTGAGAAATTATCCAAAAATTCCATTTTTTTTTTCATCATAAAATATAGCAGAATTTTAATTAATTTTTTCATTTTTCAGTCATTTGGAAAATTCAACCATAAAAATATATATTTTAAATATTAAAATGTCAGTATACTGCAAAAAAACTTAACAAATTAACTTTCCGCACTAGTGCGGAGAAGAGGACTTGTCCGCACGCTAGTAGAAAATTGGTAGTTTGTACAACTAGTGCGCGAATCGTAACTTTTCCCACGAGCGCAGAAGTTTGTGTGGAAAAGCGTGTTTTGCATAGTAGTTGTAGGAATAAGTTTTAAATTTTATTTCTTAACAACAAAACAATCCATAGCCTTTCGAAAGCCTATAGAGCGATCTTAGCTCTCCGATGTGTGGCAATGTGGTGAAATTAATTAGGAACTGTCTCAATGACATTCCTACAAGGAGTTGGAAATGTTTGGTGAGTCATGTTATAAATGCTGAAAACTACCTTACTGTAGAATCAATTGCACCAATTATAATTAATTTGAATGAAGATAACGTTAGCGACACTGAGCTAAATATAGAATGAAATTGTACATTTAAATAAATTACTGGTATATCTCCTATATTATGCAAAATATAATCAAAATTTCTTAAGTTCGACCCTGTTACACATTCGCATCTTATCCTCGATAATTTTCTACATAATCAATACAATTCTGTTCGCAAACAAATTATTATTTATATTAATAATTTTTAGAGAAACTATTAAATTGCAGTTTCGTCAAATTAGGAATAACACCCTTAAATATACTGTGATCTGCCAACGCATTTGACATTTTTCTGTTTACTTCTGCCCAAATGAGAAATGGCATATTGATAAGTTAGAAAGTTCTTCCTCTTTATAATATTTGTCTCCCATATTTAACAGGGGACATTTCCCAGTGTCAATATTCTACAACATTCTCAATAATCAATAACTAACAGTCCCATTTTTGATAATTTTTATTATAAACAGTCACATTATAGCTTTTCAGATACATGAGCAGTTAAAACAACATAGAAAAAATCACTAAATCAAAATTATTAAATCCCTATGTATTAAGAACCTGTTGTGCTGCTTATTAATCTCAGGACAACTGTCAGATTACGTAGACTCCGTGTTACGTAAGAAGAAGCCACTTGAAGTTGCAGTCGCATGCGCGAACTTGTTGTCAAAACCAGCGCCATATTGTAAAATTGACATTCAAATCAGTAGCGTAACGTTTTCACATCTCACAAAATAATAATATTCAAGAGGTAGATATTTATCGCATGTAAAGTTTAAATAAAACATATTTCAAACTTTTCGAGATAGTCTCTCATACAATACACACTGGTGTATGAAAATATTTTATATCGTTAAAATATTTTATACTTTCAATTACCGATTGATGATGCTCGTTTGTAACGCCAATGGCATGAAATGGCAAACTTCACGTGGCCTCTTCTCATGTGAAACGTAGTGTACCAATGACTTGCTCTATACAACAAATTATCTAGATTTCTCGAACAATTTATAGGTTTAATTCGGTTATAGTCAATATAAATCGTCCTCTGCGCTTATCAAATGCCTAAAAAAACAGTGTTGCCTGTAGTTAAATTCAAGCTTCTGGTAATAAAATCGCTATTGACAAAACCATGAACCATTCTTGCTATGATTGCAGGAACAGGATATACGCAATTTCTTGACCATATTGCTGTGTAGCTATAACGTTTATACAAAAATGTGTAGGTGTACTACACGTCAAGGAGGTTGCGTTAATGGCCATGGTACTATTGCGCACGGCTGGTGTAAACCCCGAAGTAGGAATGGGCCAAATGAGGTTGAGCCTATGGAAGGAAGCGCTCACTGCGCTACCACTGCTGCAGGCAGCCAACAATGCAATTGAACCCAGGTTTTTGTTTAACAAACCCTATGGAAGGAAGCGCTCACTGCGCTACCTCTGCTGCAGGCAGCCAACGATGCAATTGAACCCAGGTTTTTGTTTAACAAACCCTACAAAATTCAAATAAAACAGAACACAGAGCCAGATGCTGCAAATGCAATACGCATATATACAGATGGTTCAAAAATGAAAGAAGGCTCAGGCTGTGGAGTTTACTCGAAAGCACTGAGCCTCAAGATTAAGTGGGGAATGGGAAACAATACCAGCGTGGTTCAAACAGAACTGGCTGGTATCTCAGTTGCCACAAAAGAACTAACCAGAAGAGGAATTTCTGGCAAAACCATGATAATCTGCACTGATAGTAGACAAGCCCTATTAGCCTTGAACAGACAACGCGTTATATCGAGGCTAGTACTAGAGTGCCACCAAGATTTAGCTGACGTCTCGGCAGATAACAACATTATCCTGAGGTGGGTTAAAGGGCACGACAGGAGTAAAGGAAATCGCATTGCTGATAATCTTGAACTCTCTGGTACTAAGACGATCAAATTCGGAATGGAGTGAAGTGATAGATACCATAAGGATCCTCACTTCCGAGCCATATTTTTTGCCTCATACAGGGTCGTTAGAAAACGCGGAAAATGAGTGGAAGTCAATTTTTTCAAATGGAACACCCTGTATTTTTCCACATTTTTGAGCTCTACATCCAATTTTAGATTGACTTTGTCCAGATAATCCTATTCCGATTTCGATCCGTTTTCGAGATAAACTGTTTCAAACAGAAACTGACATGGTTCCCTTGCATTCATCACTTATTTTCGAGATTTAACATCTATTTAGTTTTTCAACAGTCACCAATCAGTCAATTCAAAAGTGATATGTTCCTTAGAAAAAGTTACAATTTGTATGCATTGAGGTATTGAGTGTCTCTACCGTACAACATTGTAAATTCGTATTTTTTCATAGTGTGCTTTGGAAATATAAATGATCCAATTTTGAAACGTCAAACGTTCGTTGGTGGTTTTGACTGATTGTGATACCAATTATAACCAAAAAATGTCAAGATTAGGTTACAGTAATGAAGATTTCTTGAATTTATTAATAATTTATGGTGAGTGCAATAGAATTGCAAGTAGAACATGCCGAGTATTTCATGAAAGATATCCACAACTTCCGAAGCCGAATAATAATGTGATAAACCGACTTCTAAAAAACTGGTTGAATGGAACCTTTCATTTTGGGATTTTTCATGCATTTCCAAATGCTTCTCTACACGAAGCTGAAAGGGAGATAGGTATACCCTACGTGACAATTTATCGCATTCTTAATAACCGCAAATGGCATCCCTATAAATTTTACTGTGTCCAACATCTGAAAGAGACAGATTTGCCCCGTAGAGTGGCATTCTTTGAATGGTTACTTTTCAAGACTCAAGAGGATTAACATTTCCTAGACAATATCATATGAACAGATGAGGCCAACAGTCATTATTGGTCGCCAGAAAATCCCCATGTCGTTCCCCAAAGGGGTTTTCAAGAAAGATGGCAATTTAATGTATTTTGTGCCATAAAGAATGAGTCAATTTTTTATATTGAGTTTTATGAAGATAACTTGAATGCTACAAAATATGAAGATTTACTGAGAAATGGAATTCAAATGATTTTAAATCATAGCCCAGGAAGAGAACGTGTATGGTACCAAATGGATGGTGCTCCTCCCCATAATTCTCGTTCAGTAAGTGAAGCTTTAACTAAAATCTTCGAAGACAGATGGGTTGGTAGTAATGGACCTTTTCGTTGGCCTCCTAGAACACCAGATAGCAATCCACTAGATTATTTTGTATGGGGTTTCATTAAAAATATGCTTTACTCCGACCCAATATCAACAATGGAAGATATGAATTCGAGAGTTAGAACTGCTTTCAATAGTTTAACTCCAGAATCAATCAGAAGCGCTACACATGAAAATCTTCTGAAGAGATTGATTACATGTTTCTTTAAGTAGAGGAGGAGATGTGCTCGAACATATTCTGAAATACAGTGATAATTGAATTGACTTATTAATTCATGAATTTATTTTCAGTTCGTGTGTCAGCGTTAATAAAACTATTTTTTGAAGAGAAGTTTCATTTGATGGTTGAAGAGTATTTTAATAATTATTTATTCATTGCATTATCTGTGACTGATGAAGAAACATCGAATGGATTCTGTTAAATTTCAAAAATAATTGATGAATTCAAGGGAACCACGTCAGTTTCTGTTTGAAACAGTTTATCTCGAAAACGGATCGAAATCGGAATCTGAACAAAGACAATCTAAAATTGGATGTAGAGCTCAAAAATGTGGAAAAATACAGGGTGTTCCCTTTGAAAAAATTGACTTCCACTCATTTTTTCATGTGAACAAAGTATCCGCATTTTCTAACGACCCTGTATGGCTCCGAAGTGAGGATCCTTATGGTATCACTTAACTCCATTCCGAATTTGATCGTCTTAGTACCAGAAAGTTGAAGATTATCAGCGATTATAAAAGTACATGTTTGGTGAAAAAAAATCAAATAGGGAGATACTATATGAAGTTGTTGACGAAGTGATAAAAAATTATAATATGATATTATATACAGGGTGTTCCATTTGAAAAATCAAAGTAACCGCTACTTTTCAGTAGAAGCGGCGACGCCGCATCGTCTAAAATATTTTAGGCGTGTAGATCATGTTCATTTATGCATACTGTCAAATTTTGAGGTTGATCCGTTGTCTGGTTTGCCAGAAACGTCTAATTAACGCTCATCGTAAAAAGCCCTGTATACTAATGACATGACATTGTAGGTTATTAGAATAAAATAAAAAAATTTAGTATTCATTTAAAACGTAACCACATCATTATCTATGTATAAATTGTCAAAACTGATACAATTCCTAATTAGCACGAAGTTTAACAACCAGATATGAGTCCTAGTTGATATTGGATCACAAGCATTTACATTTAATTAAAAGAATGTATATTTATTCAAAATATCCTGAATTTCTTCAATACTTTTACCTCGAACCTCTGGCAGAATCTTGAATATTAAAAATGATCCGACAAAGCAAGAACAGGCGAACATCCACATACACCAATGCGTCCCAATCACTTCAGCTAATATTGGATACAGTGCTACATAAACAGTCATAAGAATGTTGGTTATGGCAGAAATAACAGTAATAGCAGTAGATCTCATATCAGATGTGAACAATTCGCTCATAACAGACATTGGAATCGGACCAAGTCCGATTGAATAAGAAATTATATACACAGACATAAACAGTAAAGGTGCCCATTTAAACTTATCAAGAATGGGCGAATTCATATCTTTTAAATAGAATAATACACCCAAAAATGTGGCGGATATACCAGATCCAACAGCTGATATGATTAACATTGGCTTCCTACCAGTTTTTTCTATAACAAATGTAGTAAAAGTGAAAGTGGCTAATTTCACAGCAATAACAATAATAGCAATAGTATCACCGGATAGATTCGACCCTGAATCGTTGAAAATTGGACCTAAAAGTGGCGTTATAACTAATACTCCACAAAAACATTGCACTAGAATCGGCAACAAAGCCAGTAACAACCCAACTCTACATTCTTTGGTATTTATCAGTTTCATCAAACTAAATTTATCTTTTTCATCTGATATGAGAATATTTTTTGTTATTTTTCCGTAGTCACGATCAATTTCCAAAGAAGACTTATTATTCCTCAATTTTTTTAATGTTATCAAACATTCGTCGTATCTTTTTCTAGTCACTAAATATGTTGGACTTTCAGGTGCAAGGAAAAACAAAAATAAAAAAGGCATTAGAGGTGCTGCAAGTAGGAGAGTGAAGGTACGTAGATTAAACAGTGGTCCTATAATTAGTCCATACAATTGACCGATTGGAGAAAAAACAGTCATAAGACAACCGTATTTAGCTCTGTTGTGATCTTCACAAACTTCCGTTAAATATACCGGAAGTATACCCCATATACCGGAACAGAAAGTTTGAATAACACATATGAATACAATCATTAGGAGAATGGTGTTACTGAAAGCTAATCCTATTATGCCGAGAAATGTGCCGAATCCCATTACTTGCAAGCTCTTTTTTCTTCCAATATAATCTGCTAATTTTGGTAAAAAACAAGCACCGATCAGTGATACTATGCCTGGTATGCCTAACAGTAACGAGGTTTCTACTGTCGTTATTGGCCTCCCTAAAATATTCTCTTTTGGGTCATCTGATTGCATTTTAACTATAGCTGGAGACGTCCAAATATTTGTCGCTGAACTTACTAACATCAATAGTATTCCTGAAAAATAAACACAACGGATGTACACATGATAATTTGTTTGGTATTTTCTAGCATTAATAGTTTCAGTTAGGTCATTCCGCGTGAATATTATCTAGAGCTAGTCGACTTTGTCAGAAGCTTTCTTTTATCCTTTGTGGAATCTAATCATATTTCTGTTTTGTATGTTTGTATGTATGTATTTGGGTTGGCATTCACTGAGACCTAAAGGATCCATTCTACTAAGTTTCTGAGGAGAGTCTCAGAGACTAGTAGCTATACTTTGGCAAGTTTATCTGAAACCGTGAAAGGAATGCAGTCGAAAACATTCGACATTGCCACCTTTAACTATGAAAAAGCTGAAGTGTTAACTATGTAGTGATAATAATTATAAATGGGTCTTTTTATTATTAACAATATTAAAAATATGATTAAACGTTAATTTTATAATGTGCTTTTTTCCTTGGATTTATTCTATTAACATTATTTTTTCAATTTATGAATATTAAAAAGTTAACACTTTTACAAATTTGTTATGGGTTTTTTGAAGCTCTGGCAGCGTTGTACGAAGACCATAATGACCACACCCTCTCACTTCGTCAATTGACTGATATTGATTTATCCAGTGGCGTTGGTATTGTCAGCGACATTTTTATTTTCAGTTTTACTTGGTAAAATAGATACCGTACGCCATTTGTACGTTTGACAGATAGGCGCCATGTTTTTCCTCGCCTCTCGCCGATGCCGCATAGCTTCAGATAAACTTGCCAAACTATACTTTAGTAGGTACTATTTCCCGGAGCTATTTTAGGATATCTGCAAGCTGCAACTTAGGTATATGTTCTTCTTCTTTCCAGTTATCTCCCAGGTGCTGTCAGAATGACAGAAGTAACATTTGATATCATGCATTCTTCATCTTTATTATTTTGGCTAGACCAAATAGTGACCAATCTTGTGATTGCATATTTACAGTGTGACCCATTTTATTTGGAAGCACCCCTGAAAAATCCGCATTTCTCAACCGATTTTGATTTGATTTTTTCATGTTGGATTTAGTATCAAAAACAGTATTTTAGCACAAAGTTTCATAGCTTTACTATTTTCAAGGCCCTCTATGTTAATTTTTCTTTGCCAAAAAATACAAAAGTACATAAGGCATTTTTTTTCTCGAATATAACTATACCATTGGATTCAAAATCATTACAAATGTAAACTAGCAAGATTTTATCGAGAAATTTTTATTAACGACAAAGTTATTACAACATGAATTTGGAAAAAGTAGTATTTTTTACGTAGAATGTGGACAAATTTTTGAAAGGGCAACATGGTAAACCAAAACTAGAACTTGAAACATATTGCACAGTGGAACTTCGAAGCCGATAACTTAACCCGTTCTGGAGTTACAGCTTCTAAAAGTAATGTAAAATTTTATTTAATAATTTCATTTATTAACAAAATGAAATCAACGGGATAAGTTATCGGCTTCGAATTTTCTCTGTGCAATATGTTTGAGTCCTAGTTTTTGTTTACCATGTTGCCATTTTTAAAATTTGTCTACACTCTACGTAAAATATTACTGATAATTTTTTACTGGATATAGTAACCAATCAAATTACTTAATTTCAAGTCATGTGTCAAATTTCATCCAATCACCGCTGTATTACAGCGATAATACCCTACATGTGGTGTTTTCAGTTTGGTGTTTATGTTTTATTAAAAATTAATTAAACGTCAAGCTGACAACACCACATCCACATGAAGAAAAAATAAAAGAATGTGCTCCTATACATAACGAATTCTAAGTTCAGGTGGTGTGCAATCCAAAGAAATTCATTCTTCTCGAGGCTCTTTCATTTAAAATTAGTGTAATTGAAATTTCAAATATATTTTTCACTGTCTGACACTTCTGTCAAATTTACTGACAGCGCAAAAGTTTATACAACAAACGACTAAATTCAAGGCAACTGGATACTAATTACGTAGCCAAAAAAGAGTGTTAAAATGAAAACCCCATTTAAAAAGCATTGGTCATTTACGCACGCTTTTGGGTGTTATAATGAAAGTACCATATAAAAATCGTTGTTGATTTACGCACACTTTTTAACGTATGTATAATGTATCATTTTACACATTTTTTTTGGTTCGTAAATGACTAATTTCAAGGGTGGTCGTAGATAAAGTAAAGGTTTTGGGGAGTACACTGATATTTAAATATCCAAAATATATATTTATATGATTATAGTTTACCAAATGACTGAAAAATGAGGAAATTTATTAGAATTCTGCTATAATTTTTGATGACAAAAGGTCACTATGGTATAAGTCTCATCAAATGAATGTTAAATAATAATAATTAATTTCTCGATATGTATTTAATAATAAATATTTTCATACGTTAACTTCTGGTTTCTTTTTCGCATGCGAGTAGAAAAAATAGTATACCTAACACGCGCGTAAAGTATCTTCTCCGCACTAGTTGGGTAAACTACTATTTCGCGTGCTCTTAAATTTATTGCACAAGATCGTTTTTCTACGCTCATATTCCAACCAGTAATAAAATGAGCTTTCTTCGCTTAAATGGAACTCAAAGAAAACATATTTCCAAGGCATAATTCTACTTTTAAATTCATAATTTCACCGGTGGAACTCTAGTCTCCAAGTTTAATTATTGACAAAGAACACTTTGTTGGTAAAATGATAAAATTCTAGCTATTTCAGATTAAACAGTCCATTTGAATTATTCCATTTAGGATAACGGGACATTGATCTTTATTATTCAATAAATAATTGATTATATTACTTGTGTCTACAAAAATGAAAAGCGATTAATTATGACTCCCTCTAACTCCACAAATTATTTTGTGAATATCAACTTGTTTTTTTATGCCCAATTTCGGTTGTTCACGAAATGTTTTCACAATATTTTCATTAGACAATATAAATGTGTTAAAAGAAAAATACATATTTAAATTCAAAGGAATGAGTGTTTCAAAATATCTGTGAAGTATTTATCACTCACCTGCCATAATATTTAGGGGTTGGTAACTACGTTCTTGAATATCTGGGACTTAATTATGCAAGTTTATTGTTTTATTTTGTGTTTGTTGCATATTTGTTACTGATAGAAGTGGTGGAAGTGTTATAGACCTGTATATTTTATTTGCAGTATCTGCCTCATTATTATCGGAATCATCAACGTATCCCACAGCCGCACTAGTTGATAGTTAACCGCCATTGCGTTGGTTAAAAAATTCCAAGAATCTTTTCCAATTTATTTCAGTGAGTTATGGTACTGACTGTTTGTTTACAAATACTATTTATTGCTCAAAAGCAGTTGAATAATTAATATATAACTTAATAGAGTAGTTGATTTGGCGCGTCTGTCATAAAGGACCCTGCACCATTTTATAGGTAATCCTGGCTCTAGTACGATTTTCGATTTTTTTTTTATATGTTGTAGTCTTGATGATAACTAAGAGATCGTGATGGGTTAAAACTGTGCAGGCCCTCCGGTTTGGCGGTGGTGGCGTCTTGTAATTGCGTCCTGAGCATAACATTTTGTTTCCTAGCACAATAAATCTCGCAATAATAGCAAATGTCTAGTATGTCGGGGGCTCATGGGGAGGTCTGCCGCACTTCTGTGCCATCAGAATTACAATTTTTTCAGAGGGTGCCTCCACAATGGTCAATTTGTTAGGCCGGTGTTTCAACAGCAAGCGGAAGCAATGAAGCCGAACAAAATCATCAACAATCACGTTATGTAGGTTAGTTGGATCCATCTAACTCCCGAAGTCCTCATGAGTGGGCCCCAAAAGACTTTTTAACATTTTCTTGATCCCACGCACCCATCTCTAATAGTAGATACTTCATGAAAAATCCGGTAGTTCGGATAGATACTGAGATAGATATTTGTCAAAAGAGCCATCACCCGTGACAGACGTCAGTCGGACATTTTCTTGTTGTCTTCTATGTCCTGACGCTGCGTATTTTTATTATTTTTTCCTTCGACATACGCGGAACGACCTACTTGCATCTTCAGTTGTGTATATCCCACGTAGATCTACTTTCCATTGTCTGATCTTCAATAATTACCTAATACGTATGGGTATTGTGGAGTCTTTTGTATTCGTTTCGACAATCACAAGCAGACAGCTGTTAATTGAAACAAAAATTAAGCCAGTGAATCATTTTCATTTATTAAACTATCAGCTCTCCCCCCCGTATACGAATGTCCACAACCGTATGCTCATCAAGAACTAGCCTACCGACAAAGCGGTATTTTCCATTTCAGGTAGCGCTCTGGTGCACACTCAGAACCACAAATATACTTTTCCTGCGATCACCACCCAAAGTAGACTTTTGCACACTCAAATCTAACCGCAAAGTTGATGTTTTCCGCGATCTGTCATAATTGACATTATTTACGTTCTAGAGCGTACTTTTCCGCTCGCCTGTTTTCATTTACAATAAACTAAAGGAAGGTAGTAAATAATAGATATATTAAAACAAAATGTAGAGCAGTCCGAATATTTTAGTTGAAATATTAATATTTGAAGATATTTCGAACGAAATTAATAAATATTCCTATATAATTTGACTGACATCTACAATTTATACAAGTTACTGGATTTACAATGCTGCAGGCTACGCTACCAACAAATAGATGGAGGTGTATATTTTATATGTTTAATTTTATTGAAATTATAAAATAATTTAAACCTCATACATTGATATTATTTTGAATCAATACTACAGTGAAGGATTTATTTCTTAGTTCAAGATAAAAATTAATATTCACAACTTATTACAAATATAACGTTGTTAAGATTGACAATTTTCTTGATCGTTTTTGCAGATTCCTATTTTCATAGTATTGATTTATACGGACAAGTTTACGTAGTAGAAATATAACAGCCAGAAGGTAGGCAATGCATTATACACCTAGATGCAACAGTGATTGCATATTTAAGTACCTACCTACTATTTTGTGAAAATAATAGACTATGGAATTAATGAAACGTCATTATTTCATTTTTAGTTTATGAAAAAGTTGTCTGTTCATAAATAGCTATTTGAAAAATGGATAGTGACGGCAACTCTCTGCCTTAAGCGGCAAAGTATCACTTTCCGCTCTTAATACACAAATAGCTATTATATCGTGAATGCGCATGTCGGGCTTGTTCCGACTGACGCCTGTCACGTGTGATGGCTCTTTTGACAAATATCTATCCCAGTATCTACCCGAACTACCGGATTTTTCATGAAGTATCTACTACCAGAGATGGGTGCGTGGGGTCAAGAAAATGTTAAAAAGTCTTTTGGAGCCCACTCGAGGAGACTTTGGGAGTTAGATGGATGCAACTAATCTAAATAACGTGATTGTTAATGATTTTGTTCAGTTTCATTGCTTCCGCTTGCTGTTAAAACACCGGCGTAACAAATTGACCATTGTGGAGGCACCCTCTGGAGAAATTGTGATTTTAATGGCACAGAAGTGTGGCAGACCTCTTCATGAGCCCCCGACATACAAGACATTTGCTATTATTGCGAGATTTATAGTGCTAGGAGGCAAAAGGTTATGCTCAGGACGCAACTAAAATACGCCACCACCGCCAAGCCGGAGGGCCTGCACAGTTTCAACCCATCACGATCTCTTAGTTATCATTAAGACTACAACTTATCAAAAAAATCGAAAATCGTACGAGAGCCAGGATAACCTATAAAATGGTGCAGGGTCGGGTTACGTCAAAAAATATTCAATCGAAAATACCACACGAGAGCTCGATGAATTAGATAATAATTCATCAGGTCGACTTTCTTAAACTTGTAGACATTTCAAACTTGCCACTCGATCTCTTCGGGCTCTCGTATTAATTGCCTGGCAACAAATTTTCTAGGATCTGTTGAATTATTTTTAATTCATTCTCACTGAATACACAATATTTTCCTACAGTACAGTGTGCCGATTCACGGGTCAGGGAGAAGAGAAGAGATCTTTTGACCTTCCCACTGGAGTGACATAGTAACCTCGCGAAATAAAGACAAATATATGATCCTCTGGATCTAGAAAGTAACCAATCAGCCGTGAGACTGAATCTTTCATATAATTTATTGTTTTTCATCGCCCAGTACATCAAACCGCACATTCGCCAGGCAGTCGCTCTGTAGTTTCCTCCTCTAGGTGACAGAATCTGCACATGGCTTCCTCTTTCAACCCCATCCGCTTTGGGTGTCTGTTGAGCTTACAGTGCCATGTTAACATTTCTACTAGTGCTTTAGCAATTTTCCTATTTTTGCTTGTTAAGCCTGCTATGAATTTTTGAACAGTTTTGCGATCTGGTGAAATTACCCACAATTCTAGAAATTTCTGTCCCACTCACTTCCTTGTGCACCATTTCATGTATCTATCAGTGAAACAATAGTTTCCCAGTGTATCTTTTTATTTTATAATTTTGTGAATAATCTTTACATCTATTTTAGATAATAACGAGATTAAATAAATTATCGCCATTGTTTCAGTAGCACAAGTCGGTAATAACCTTCAAGTACTTATATCTTTATTATCTGTCAATAATATCTGATTGTTCTGTTTTTCAAATGCAAATATGATATCAAAATTAACCACCAGCACCTCTCTTTATCGTTGACATGAGGCCGCTTAGGAAGGATCAACACAATTCACGCAGTTCTCTTGTCATTGCAGCACTGCTGCCAACCCAATCAAAAGTAGAAAGAAAAAAGTACCTAGATAATATATCAAGTTATTCTCTTAGATTAGATATTAGATTTAAAGAAATATTTGTGAATTATCTAATCACAAATCACAAAATGCCAGTCACCACATAGAGCAATAAGCTGATATGTATCATTTGATTGAAAACAGAAATGGAAATGACACTGAAATAATTGATCAGCTGAGTCTTAACTGCGCATGCTTCCGATCCGAGGAAATATTGTGTCTTCCATTGAGCCGCAGGTTGTGTTGCACAAAAGTTTGGAATATCTGTATTGTTTTGGTTGCAAAATTGGTCACCACGACTAACAAGAGGGCTTTTAATATGATAAAGTTTAAGTGAATCGAATAATCAAATGCGAAAAGTGTAGACACCGTTTCACATAAGAAGAACCCACTAGAAGTTGCAGTCGTATGCGCGAAGAAGCTGCACATAACAATATCTGAACATCAATATCGGTCAAAGCCCAAGGCAACTTCTAGACTTCTAGTGGGTCCTTCTTATGTGAAACGGAGTGCCCGAATGGGCACCTGAAAAAGCTCAAAATAGCGGAGGAAGAAGAATGCAGATTTTGTGGCATGGAAGAAGAAACCTCCATCCACATACTTTCCAACTGCACAGCACTTCAGAATCCTAGAGCACAGCACCTGGGAGATTACTGGATAGAAGAGGAGCATTTGCCTAAGTTAAAGCCTGCAGACATCCTAAAATTCCTCTGGGAAATAGGACTAAAGGAAATACTAGTTTTTGAGATTCCTCAGAAACTGAGTAGAAGTAAGGGGGCACAATAGATCTTTTAGGTCTCAGAGAATGTCACCCCAAAATACATACATACATACATGGCATTAAGTCACGTTGATGTATTTACATTAAGTGGTTAGCTATTACCTAATTTTGTTGAGCAGACTGAATGGATAGCATACACATTTGGTTACATTCGGAAACAAGGAAATAAACCCCCTGTAGCAGTGCCGGGCTGATTATTTATCAAATGGGAAGCTAGACTCTCCAATCAGCCTCAAGACTGAATCTTTCATGTAATTTCTTGCCGGTGACTTCTCATCGCCTAGTACTAGTTGTACCAAAACCACATATTCGTCAGGCGGTACTAACTGCGGTGGATGTTGGCTGATAAACTGTTTCTCTGTCCTGCTGAGATTATCCACCATTCTAAAGATTTATGTGCCATCTACCTTCCTACAGTTTTTTATTGGTACGGAATGCTGTATTTGTTGCTGCTATTCTTTCTTTCATTTCGCTTTCATGTCTCGGTCACTGGATATTATTAATTCCCAAGTATTTCATTTTATCTACTTCTTGAAACGTTTAATATCCAATCTTACTATACCTTTATTGACACTTCTTTTCGAACCTCGATAGCTTGGTTTTATCCGCATTAAATGTAGAACCAATTTCTCTCCTTCCTTTTTCTATTTTTTGTTATTAGTGCATCATCATCAGTGTTTGCTATCAGTTGACCTCCCTTTGTTCTCATCATCATTTTTAATAAGTAATCTTAGGCCAAATTGAATAGCGTTGCCCACAATGGATCTCTCTTGACTCCTTTGTCATATTCAAATTTTCTTGTTCCTCTCTGGGTTTTCATCTCCGCTACTGTTTTTACCAGTATCAACAATCTTCTCAGTTCTTTATTAATTTTTCCGGATAAGGGGCACGGTAATCGCATTGCCGATTCTTTAGCCAGGGAAGCGGCTGGACTAAAACGGCCTAACGACTTCGACAATTGCGGAACTAGCTAAACATTATACCCATGTTCAATCCCTTAAAAGATATGATGGAATCGAAGGATGCAGTCTTGCCAGGGTCACCCTGGGCGACCTTGGGAAGCTGGCGTCGAAGAAATATTTGGCGATGACTAGGAAAAACCTACGTTTAACAGTAGAATTTCTGACTGGCCACTGTCAACTGAGGAAACACCTCCATACTATGGGGCTAGTGGACACACGTCTATGCAGGATGTGTGAACAGGAAGATGAAACTGTCAGGCATGTCTTATGCGAGTGTCCGGAGTAATCGTCAATAAAAGAGTGTGTGTTCGGTGAGTCTTGGCCTAATCCTGCCGATATAAAGGAGATGTCTCCTAGTGACCTGTCCACCTTCCTGGGAAGGACAGGATGGACGATGACCTGAGAGGACAACTCCTCGGGAGGATGTACAATGGGTGACATGTGGCCTAAGTGCTGTGAGCCTCCACTCACCCTCCCTACTTTACAGATACAGATAGCATTTAAAAATCAATATTCTATTGGTTTGCTTTTTCTATGATCCGTTCCAGTGTATACATAATCGCTCATAGATCTCCCTTTCATAAACCCACATTAGTATTCTCCTGCCATCCCACCTGGCTGTTGTGATCCCCTTTGTATAATTGTTGATGTTTTCTTATAAACTGTGTTAAGTAATTTAATTCCTCTGTAATCTTTGCATATTTGTTGATGACCCTTTTTATGTATTTTTATTATTTGACCCATATTATTATTATTTGATTTGATTTGAAAAGGAATAACGACTAAAGGAGAGGAGTAAGCTGAAGTCCATTTTAGTACAACTCTGGCAAATACTGCCAACATAATGGTTATTAGGTAATATTCATCAATTTCAAATAAAAACTTCAGATGATTTGAAATGTTATTTTTCCATTGTTGGAAAGTTCAATGTAAGATGTATAATGTTTGTAGTGTGAAGGAAAAACGCAGAAGACAAGAATAAACTCTACAGATTTGAACTTGGATGAGTGCATTTATAATCTACACATTCACTGCCAGCACTGCCCTAGGGGCATTCGGTCGATTTCGATAAAAACGGTGAGACCGCCGGAGAGGTGCTCTTTTGTATCCTGTCAGTGTGGATTGGTAAGCCGTGTGAGAAGTTTGTTTTGTTAAGGATGAGTGCAGAGCCTGTCGGGCTTGGTTTTAAAATATTGTATTCGGTGACTAGATTAAAGGATTTTTATCACAATATGTTGAGTTTTTATGTATATTTGTTTTTTATAATATTGATTCTTACTAAGTCATGTTTATTTTCCACTTTTTTAATGTATTTACAACAAAAATAATTCCATAACCTAATGAACAAACAAAAATATGATGTTGACCGCCTGAGAGGCGTTGATTGGCACACAGTGATTGTAAATAGGTGGCACACGATCAATTGTCACTATGTGCCCCTGGCAATGAATGTGTTAATAGACAAGGCTAGCGATCGGTAATGGGGTCTAATATAAATATTAGTACTATATAGAAATACACTGTGTTATTTAGAAAATGCGACTTGGGGATTCCTGTACAAAACTGTTAAGCGCGAGCTAACTTTTTTACCAAATAGCGTTCATAAAAAATAATAACAGATTTGGAAAGGTCGTTAAAAAATAAGTTCAAATGCACTTTTAATTTTCCTCAATTCGTTCTGGTTTAATGAAAAATATGGATAGTTATGTTTAAAAAAGTCGAATTCCATTCTCATACCACTTTTGAATACTTTTTTCTCCGTAGAAAATAGCCAGCAGGGTAAGGGCACGAGAAATATAAAAGCTGAACCTGAAGTATGGCAGTTCGCCATATTGGTTGTTGGTTATCTCCTAAATATTCGAAAGTCATGAAAATGCAGCTCGACTTTTTTAAACAGAATCATACATTTATTCATTAAAGCTTAGCAAATTAAAGAAAATTAAAAGTTCATTGAAACTAATTTTTCAACGACCTTTCCAAATCTGTTATTATTTTTTATGACCGCTATGACTCGCGTTTGACAGTTTTGTACAGGAATCTCTAGGTCGCATCTTATAAATAACACAGTGAATACAGTGCTATTCAAAATTTATTTATTTATTATTGGCCAGAGTGGCACTGTGACGTCATCTATCACTATTACGTCACCTGTTACCATTCGTAGAGAAGTTTACAACACTTTATTTTCATCCTCCAAATTTTATTAATGTAAGTATAACCGTTCAAAAGATACGAGGGGGGAGGGGACTTTCGAATAGCACTGTATATGTAAGCAATAAAAGAAAACTTGAACGTACCTGTTAGAACAGTAAAGTATAAGAACAATGTGTCAGGTTTGTGTTTCTTCTCAGCTTCATTTGTGACTTCATTTGTTGCATTTGTTTCGAAATCACAGCTTTTAACTGTAGGATTTTCTGTCATGTTATTTATGTATTAGTGTGTAACACTAGAACAGATTGTTCTGAAAACGTGTATTCACATAAACAGAAATTGCCTAGGGAATCGATTAAAATTTCAAATCTATAATATTCGAGATAAAAATTAATTATAATATAAGTATTGTATGTACCTACTCATTGGATATATATTTTTGAGTACTATACACAGATTTTTTAAATCAAATTATTTGATGTAATCTGTAATGCAAATACTTTTTAAAAACGAGGTGTGAAAAGAGTATCACTAATTTAATGAAATGAAAATATTTTCTTCGAGTTACAGGAAATTCACAAACCAATGCTTTTAATTTGTTTAGTAAAATGGGTCACAAAATAGATTCAACAGTTAATATCGGCATCTAAGCAAACAACACTGAATTTTTGTCGAGTTACAGCCGCTTAAAACTTCTGTATTCGAGCGAACACCATGTTATTCGAGCCCTTCAATCTCAC